>JAVSBU010221986.1:0-11959 GCA_033118015.1 Loricariichthys derbyi
TGCTGTTATCATTCATGCACAAATCAAACCTTGAATATATTTCTGGCTTTAAAAATATGACTATCAAAATGCCCCCCCATTACGTTCTACTACCACCCCAGCAAAGCAGTCTAGAACCAGGGCTGATTGTGGTACATCAGGCTTAAATATTAAATCAGAACTATACATTTAATTATACATGTAAAACTTCAATGTTTGTTCATTATATAAATGTCTATTATATTTAATAATAATATTTATATACATAAACAATAACAATATTTATACACATAAACATATATAAACAAAAGTGTTTTTAAAGTCTGGAAGAAAAGCAGGATTTGAACCCGGGTCTCCCACACCAAAAGCAAGAATGTTACCCCTACACCACAGCGCCAGTCTCTGGAGTAAAGGGAAATTAGCGTATTATACATATAAAACAGTACAGTAAGGTTGGATTAAACTCTAGGAAGCTATCTCACCTCAATATATTTATCTATTTATGCATATCATTATTGTATAATGTATTTATATACAGAAGGCACTGCCCACACCTAGCACAGAATCAAATGGGTGAGTGTGCTGTTTTATTCACAAATGTTTGAGCGTATTACACATATAATATACTATATATATATATATATATTAATCACACACAGCAGGGGTCATATTTTTGCAGAAATATGCTAATATAAAACGAAAATGTGCGAATAATTAAGAACATAATCACTGATGTGTGGCAAAGGAATAGTGGCTGTGTTACCTCCTCAGAACGGAGTTTCTTCGCAGTCATATTTTGAGCAAGCTCAAAATTTGAATGAGGACATTTTTCGCTCTTGCGGATTATGCAAACATGTGCAGATGTAAAAAGGATGCATTAACGTCTGAATTACGAAAACGACGAACGTAGCACGAATATTCAATTTTTTGCTCCGCAAGTCATTCGCAGAGGCAAATTTTGGCGCTGTGACAGCACCTTTAACAAAGAAGAATGAGGGCTTCACTCCGGTTATTTGTGTTGCAGTAGTTCCCAGACTTTTTCAGCATTACCCCCCTTTTGTAGATGAGGGCCAATAATTGCATGCCATTCATTCATTCACTTTCTTATCCACTTAATCCTTGACAGGGTTGTAGCAGAACTGGTGCCTAGGGCACAAGGCAGGAACAATCCTAGACAGGGCATCAATCCATCCTAGGGCTAATAAGCTTGCACACTCATACACACACTCAGTCTAGGGCCAATTTTGCTTAATCAGTTACTCTAATAATCTTTGGACTGTTGGAGGAAATGGGGACATGGGGAGGACTGTTCCACCTGGGATCAAACCCAGGACTGTCTCATTGTGCTACCCCCTTCTTAAAAGTTGCCATGAAATTTATTTGAGATGAGCAAACGTTATAAAGCACTGCTGGATGATCTTTTGTAGATCTTGTTTCTTAAGCTTCTGGTACACATTTACTGTTACTGATGGTAGTTCTGGTGCTCTGGATCTTTTCTGGTAGTCAGCAAGACTTCCATGGAATTGACTTTCTACCAATTATTCAGACTGATATGTTTGAAAAACATAATGATGTAAAGTATCTGTATTCAGGAAATCATTTCTGGAAGTACTGTCCTTAACTCTTGTTCCTCCACGTGGTTCGAACGCATCAGCATCATGGTGATCCTGCTGAACTGTGTGACTCTGGGAATGTACCAGCCCTGTGAGAACATCGACTGCACCTCGGACCGATGCCAGATTCTTCAAGTAAGTGATTTTTCTCTTTCACCTCATGCCTTTATGCTCATAGCTTTGTGTTGTATGCATTCCAGGTAATCACTTTTGATTTTACAGCAGTATATGGATGATGTAGTTTGGTAGAGTGTCAATATATGGACCATTACTCAAACATTAGTGAACTACAGGAACAATATGTGGAAGCGTCCCAAATCCATTTGCATCGTGCCTTACTCGATGCATGATTCAGAAACTGTGAGGATCAGTATTTTGTCAGTTGCACACATTTTATGACATTAACCATGATTAATCCAATTTTTTCATGTTTTTTCCTAATCAAAGCACCACATAGCCATACAAGTGGACAATATTTGGTTCATCCGAATGATTGACATAATGACCTGTATATTTTATTTGATAACTTTATTAGAAATTGCACGTAAGCCATTATCTTGTGTGCCAGGCATGCTGTCAAACTGCACTGTGTCACGCCTGGGGGATTTGAACACAAAAGAGACCCATACGCAGGACAGTGGAACTAATAAAAGGTGCTTTATTAAACAAACAGAAAACACAAAACCACAAAGTAACCGAATAGACAGCCAAAACTGACTGACCCCCAGAAACAGGTGCAAACTGGGATGCACGAGGCCGTGAGCGCACGTCCCTTACCAGGCCCTCTGGGGAGGAGCCCCGGGCAGGCCCCAGGCCAGAGGACACCGCTCTACGGTGGACCGGCACCACTGGGAACACCACCCTGGGTGTTTTAGGGGCTCCCATTAGGGCACCAACCAGCGACGCCACTGGCCACGTCCCACGCGGACATGCTCGGGGACCCGACCGCTGACTCCCGCCAGCTGTCCACTGGAGCCTGATGCCTCCCAGGCACTGGGGGGGCACACAATATGTCCTTACTCTGTCTAAACCGGAGGCCTGACATACCTCGGGGCTCCGGCCCCTACTCCACCTGCCCTCTACCAAGAGCAGGTGGTACCTTCATCCCTATGATGGTAATCACGGGGCCGGGACGTGCCTCACCACACCGCACCTAGCCTACCTCGCTAGGTGCCCATCTCACGCAGAATACCTCATCTTCCTTGTAGGCCTCAAGCTGGAGTGCATCCCAAGTTCCACCACAGCGCGCCGCCCCTCAGATCCAGAATACGAGCGGCGCCGTCCTAACATGACGGGCTCAACCGAACCGAAATGCCGCTCGTATTCCTTCTCTTCTTAGGGGCTTATATTATGGAGATAACAGCTGAACCTAATTACCACTGCGGTGTGGTGCCGTGCCGCTAGAGGGCCATACTTCCTCCTCCAGCGGCACGGGGACCGTATGCCACGGCAAAGAAGACCTCTTGTCGTGACAACCGTTCATGTATTTATTAGGTGTGAAAATAACTTAAGGAACAACCATTTCAAGATCTAAACTTGGTGAAAAAACCTAATCCAGCATAAGTTCTAGAAGTCATCCACTAGAAATTCTAGACGTTTCAGAATGTATAGATTTACATTACCAAGGAATTGGCTTCAATACCTAACAAACTGTGTACTTTGTGTGTGTGTGTATGAATTTAACTAATTATATACTGCTAAGTATATATTCATTTAACTATTAAATTAATTACACTTATCCATACTATCATACTAATTTTGCATTTTTTTAATCATACTGTCACAATGAAGTGTCTGGCGAGCCACATCATCCTGCATGCCTCTCCTCTGACCCATTTCTCCTTCCACAACAGACTGTTCAATTACATCCTGCTATGCCCCGCCTACTTAAACCATCTCTCCTGTGCACCTGCTTATTTAGCATTTTCACATATCCCATGTTTCCTGCCTCCTGAGTCTTCCCTTGCTTCATATCAGGTGTATATTTTATATTTATGTGCTGTGATATCCTGTAGCTCTTGTCTGCTTGATTTAGCATAGCCTAGCTTATCTTGTTTAGCTTATGTTCACACATATTTGTTCATGTTAGCCTTTAGCTTAAGTTTTATTAGCTGTGTGTATTCTTTTTAAACACTTCTAGAACAGTTAATGTTAGTTTTGTGTCTGTTTGTTAGCATTAGCCTGATAGCTTTGTCAATCTGTATTCGCATGTATTGTGTTGTTTTTGGGACATGGTCCTCTTTCACGGTGTCTGTATTTAGCGTCTGTTTTGTTTATCACATGGACCTTGTTAGTGATCTTCGTTAGTAGTAGCTCTGTCTCACTGTTAATCCTCCGTCCATGTGCAAACGTGACACATAAAAGTCAGCATTTGAGTTAATGATGCAGCATAGGGTCAAATGTTTCTGATGCCCCTTCAAATTATCACTTGTGAACATTCAATTGTGAAACATCTAAGCTATAATACACAAGACGGACTGATAAAACAGAAGATATTGGCACTGGTGTACTGAGTTACTCTAAAGCCAGTATCTCATGTTCTAGCACAAACCCTAAGTGTATTATTTCAATTATACGACAGCTCTGTTATAGTTGTCTATTATTAGAATTTAGGATAAAAAATTTTTTATCAACATTTCATGAAGTACGGTTCAATTTTATCACGCACTCCACTGATAAAATAACAGACTATCCTCTTTAGTCAAAATAGCTGGGAAACATAATTTCCCAATAATTGTTTGTTAGATAGATAAGTTTAAATTTATTAAAAAGAAAAATTTATGGGCATTTGGAAAATAAAATTGGTTCAGTTTAAGGCTGTTCTAGAAATAGAACAAAAGTTGACTCTAAAACTTCATTATCTGTAACTTGACTACTACTACTTCTTTGGGCTTTTCCCTTTTCAGGGGTCACAACAGCAAGTCATCCTCCTCCATCTCACTCTGTCCTCTGCGCCCTCTGTCCTCTCACCAACTATTTCCATGTTCTCCATAACTGCATCCATATATCTCCTATAGGTTATGAGTGTATGTTGCAGAGTAATACTTGAAGAGCTTCAGTTGGCGTACCATTCTTCTTCTTCCAGCTTTTCCCTTTTCAGGGGTCACCACAGCAAGGGATCCTCCTCCATCTCACACTGTCCTCTGCATCCTCTCTCCTCATACCAACTACTTCCATGTCCTCTCTAACTGCATCCATAAATCTCCTCTTTGGCCTTCCTCTTCGTCTTGTTCCTGGCAACTGCATTTCTAACATCCTTCTACCAATATACTCACTGTCCCTCCTCTGGACATGTCGAAACATCTCAGTCTGGCCTCCCTAACTTTATCTCTTAGTTGTTTAACCTGCGTTGTACCTCTGATGATCTCATTCCTGAGTTGGCTTTCTGTTATCGTTCAATATTAGCGCTTCTAGAATGCCTCTCAGCCAGTCCGATTTTGGTTGGACAGAATTAATTATGATACAGTATAAAGTTTACATTTCTGGATTTTGTGGTAGTAGAATGGGTTATACTGAATACCCCAGTAACACTGAATAGGACATTTATAGATTTCCACTTCCAACAAGTCAGTTCAACTTTCTGCCCTGTTGTCTTTAAACCAAGTCCATATAGAATTGGTTTGCCAACTATAACAGAGAACATAGCAGAAGTTGCACAGAACTTTGACCTCAACTCCATCAGATATCTTTGAAATGCACTGAAATGCCAAAAGTGAACCAGGGCTTATTGTCTAACAGCAGAAACCAACATGACCGCCATGTTCCAAACTCTAGTGGAAAGCCCCTTTAGAAGAAGAACGGTTAGTGTAGCTCTGTACTCCAATGTATTAGATGTCTTTTTTAGGGTGTCCACAAACTTTTCTTTATATAGTGTAGCTTGGTTGTTTGCATATATAGTGCTAATTATATGCTCTACCTGTTTTAATGTATAACTATTACATCTTCTACGTGTTCAATCTAAACTGCAAAAAGGCAATACTACAACCCCTGGCAAATATTATGGAATCACCGGCCTTGGAGGATGTTCATTCAGTTGTTTAATTTTGTATAAAAAAAGGCAGATCACAGACATGACACAAAACTAAAGTCATTTCAAATGGCATTTTCCAGGCTTTAAGAAACACTATAAGAAATCAAGAAAAAAAATTTGTGGTAGTCCGTAACGGTTACTTTTTTAGACCAAGCAGAGAGAAAAAAATATGGACTCTCCCAATTCTGAGGGAAAAAAATGTGGAATCATGAAAAACAGTAGAACACTCCAACACATCACTAGTATTTTGTTGCATCATCTCTGGCTTTTCTAACAGCTTGCCGTCTCTGAGGCCTGGACTTAATGAGTGACAAACAGAACTCTTCATCAATCTGGATCCAACTTTCTCTGATTGCTGTTCCCAGATCAGCTTTGCAGGTTGGAGCCTTGTCGTGGACCATTTTCTTCAACTTCCACCAAAGATTTTCAGTTGGATTGAGATCCAGATTATTTGCAGGCCATGACGTTGACCTTATGTGTCTATTTTCAAGGAATGTTTTCACAGTTTTTGCTGTATGGAAAGATGCGCTATCATCTTGAAAAATGATTTCATCATCCCCAAACATCCTTTCAAATAATGGGATAAGAAAAGTGTCCAAAATATCAATGTAAACTCGTGCAGTTATTGAAGATGTGATGACAGCCATCTCCTCAGTGTCTTTACCTGACATGCAGCCCCATATCGTCAATGACTGTGGAAGTTTGCATGTTCTCTTCAGGCAGTCATCTTTGTACATCTCATTGGAACGGCACCAAACAAAAGTTCCAGCATCATCACCTTGCCCAATGCAGATTTGAGATTCATCATTGAATATGACTTTCATCCAGTCATCCACAGTCCACGATTGCTTTTCCTTAGCACATTCTGTTTGGGTATTAATGATGGCTTTCGTTTAGCTTTTCTGTATATAAATCCCATTTCCTTTAGGTGGTTTCTTCTCTGCAGATGTTCTTATTTTCTAAGCCCTAGTCTGTTGTTAGTCTCAAGTATCTGATTGAAAATGCATGGATGTTGACACCAGTGCACAGACAGGTAGCTGCAGTGTTGAAGTGCCCAGGCATAAGATGAGTGGGTTGGAGAACAAGTTCAAATAGAGGGTTAGGAAGAAACTTCATCATTGAACCACTTCAGCTCCAATAACCTTTAAGTGCCGACTCCATATGCTGAGCCATGCCAGCGAATAACTGAGGGCTTGGAGTGATGGAACATTTCTAACTTTCTCTATTTATTTTCACTATCTTTAAGCTTAGTTACTAGCTAGAGGCACCTGTCTTGAAAGCTGTGTCATTCAAAGGTGAGCAGCATTTTAATCAGTAAGTACCCCCTTTAGTCAAAGCACCCTATTGTGTGATCATAAATAATTTAATCAGGCTACTCTTGTAAGATTTTGATTGCTAGTTTAGTGACTGTATAATCTGTATGGATTATAAATAAGCTGAATTTTTCTATTGCTGAATCCAATTACCATATTTTCTGCACTATAAGGTGCACTTAAAATCCTTTAGTTTGATCAAAAATCGACAGTTCGCCTTATAATCCGGTGCACCTTATGTATGGATTCTGGTTGTGCTTACTGACTGATTTTATATGATACAAGGTGCTCAAAAATCTGTCAAAATGTTTTAGAATGGCTTTGGTAAGCGACGAAGCTGAAGCGCCTGATGGATTTTAGGAGCATTATGGTAACTATAGTTATATACTATAGTTGTTTATGAACTCAAAATGGCGCCCATTAAGAGTCATGCCTATGAAGTGGATTTCAAACTCAAGGCTATAAGATATGCAATAGAACATGGAAATAGAGCAGCTATGAGAAATTTCAACATTGATTAATCAATGGTGTGGAAGTGGAGTGGTTTGCTGGAGGTTTCTACTCTACACATTGAAATTAAGACCATCTGAAAAGAGGATTTTGGACCACTGAACACCAGTCCGGTTCTTTTTCTCCACAGCCCAGATAGGACTTCTGATGTCTCTGGTTCAGGAGTGGCTTGACACTGGGAATGTGACATTTATGGCTCATGTCTAGGATTCGTCTATGTTGAGTGACTCTTGATCTTATCTAATATTCAAATTTTCTGAAACACTGAATTTTGGGTTTTCATTATCTGTAAGCCAAAATCATCAAAATTTCAAGAAATAAAGGCTTGAAATTTTTCACTATATGTAATGAATCTATATAATATATGGGTTTCTGCGATGACTGACAAAAAAATATTGAACTTTTTATGATATTCTATTTTTTGGGATGTATTAGCATTTGATGTACCAGCAACTTAATCTTTACATGTTGCTAGACAACACCTTTGCAGCTGTAATTTTTTAAATTGAAAATAAATATAAATGAAGCAACATTTTAAAGCAACCTTTGCAAACTACTGATTTCAGATTTTTTTGTGGTTTATGTTTGGTGTTGACGAGCATGTAAAGTGGAACAGAAATATAGTAAGTAAGTAATTCGATTGCTATTCTGGAACAAAACGGTCACTGCATTTAATTATTTATTGCCATTTTTGTCAAATAACCAAAGGGATTTTAAATTAGTTAGTTAATGTATTTTTACAGATCATATCTATGGGCTAAATTGATTTAGCGTTGCAGGAATGGTTAAAAAGTATGAGTGTGTCCTATGATGGATGGGCACTCTGTCTTGGGTTGTTCCTGCCTTGCTCCCTCTGCTGCCCACTAGGCACTGGTTCCCCTTAAACCCATAAGAGTTCTAAGTGGAGGAAAGTGATGAGTGTGGATGAGTTAAAAAAGAAAAGAATGCTGACATGCATAACGCTTGCATAAATTGCCAAAACAAAGTTATTAACTTGTAAATGAATATGTGGAGTTTGTATATTTTGTATATTGAAAGGTTTGTGCTGAAAAAAGTTATTTTGCATTGTAAACGTTTGTAGTCTCCTCCATCTGTAGGGCGTTTTAAGGACTTTTTTTTTCTTGGACATTAAGCTGGTTACAGGTTTTTCCCAATCATAAAACTGTAGTTGGAGATTGCACGAATGTTGCCAACACAAGTTTTAATTATCGCTTTAAAATATCGCTTAACTCACTTAAAAAATCGCTCCAGCTGACCTCAATTTTTGAGTGACTCTGAAGGCTTCGGATTGACCGTGATGACGTCACACACACACTCACTTCCATTGTGAAAATCTGTATTGGGAAAGCCCTGAGAATGGCCTACAAAATTCCATTTTTTACAATTATAAGGTACACTAATCTCCATATGACTGCATGAAATTATTTGTTATATAAAGAACCAGAAACGACCATTAGATGATATTCACCAAAACACGGTAAATTTGCTCTTTAATGTTGAATTCTCTTATAGCACCTCTTCTCGTGTTCTACTGCATACCTGATAGCCTTGAGTTTGAAATCCGCATTGTAAGCATATCTCTTAACAGGTGTCATTTTGCTCCAATAATCCATCAAGTGCTTTGACCTCGTTGCTTACCAAAATTCTAAAACATTTTGACAGATTTTTGAGCACTGTGTACCACATAAAATCAGTTCGAGGTCAGTAAGCACAAGCACAAGAATTCATACATAAGGAGCACCAGATTATAAGGTGAACTGTTGATTTTTGATCAAATTAAAGGATTTTAAGTGTACTTTATGGTCAAAAAAAAAAAAAACCCGGTAAACGAAACTGCATAGAACCAACCATAAACAATAACAGCCACAGCTCATTACATACCAACACTTTGTGAATGCAGGCTTAAGGACCAGCAGTTACACTTTTGCCTGAGCTGCTTAAGAAAGTCTTTGGTTCAATCCCAGGTGGAGCAGTCTGGCTTCTTTCTGTGTGGAGTCTGCATGTCTTCTTTGTCCCTATGGATTTATTCCAGGTTGTCTGGTTTTCTCCCACAGTCCAAAGACATGCAGATGGATTGATAAGTCAGTGGCTAGGATTAGAGGAATTACACATATGAGTGCAATGCAAAATCAGTCAAAATATGTGACATGAGCAAAGAAATTGAGGAACCTTATGAGAGAGGAATTAGGCCAAATGGACCAGTGATATAATAAATGGAGTATTGATTGTAGAGAGAGGGGTAATGAGAAAATGTTGGAATCAATAGCACAACAGTAAAGAAAGAAATTACAGATTTGTTTTAACCATTTACCAAAAATTAAGCCATTTAAGTTACTTCGTGAGAACGCAAAATTTACTTTGTGAATTGACTTGATTATGGACAAAATACTGTAAAAAGACCTGCTTATTTAAAAATTAACAAACTATAATTTATCTGAAGTCAAGTATACATGTAGTATTCATACTAGTTAGCACTGGGAAACTGCGCTCTACCAAACGAGCCACTTCAGTGTGATCCCCACCTCTTTCATTTATATTGGTTATAGAGGTGAGTTTGTTAAATTGATGATTAAAAACAAGCTATAGGTTTTCTGACACCCATGTTATTTGACTTATGGGCTACTGGCACCATCAATCCAGATTGTTGCACCAGAGTGTTGTTACAGTTTCCAGTCTCAGTGTGTATACACTGGATTGTGGTTTCCCAAACCTCAGCGCTCCATAGCTTTAGGAGCTGGGTCTCTTGCAGACCAGGGGTGTCGCCACAGAAATGTGATTAATGCATCACCAGTTCTTGATGCTAACCAGCAATTATTATTTAAGTATAGTGTTATCCTTTTGGAACAGCACAGAATTTGGTGTTTAGTGTTTTATAGCTCCCATCTATGTCAGGTCCAAAAATATTATACTTATTCATGAGACAGGAAAAGAAATAAATCATAGCATCCTCATACTGTCACCAAAAACTGATTCAAAGCACAAAGTCCATGAAATGGGAAAGTAGGAACAAAATGTGCCTTGATTTTTCACCTTATTTCATCACTGACTTATATTCCTTTAATTTATTCCATGGCTGATCCAGGATGTTGCTGAGATCTAAAGAATTGGAAAAGATTTTAAATATTTATTTATTTTTATCAGCTAAAACCTAGTACCCTAGATCTTTGTATATGTTACTCACTTATTTTCAAGCTTTTTAAAGTCTAAATGTTCATGATAGCTGTTGTTTTAGGTTATGTCTTCAGTATACTACCACATGGTTAATGTCATTCGGTATCATACAAAAAGCAGCAGCACTCACACACACTGTCTATTCAATCCATAGTTTACTGAATCACACCCACTTAGTGTCTTTAAAGGCAGCTTTTTTACCCTATGGCAGAAGGACACCAAGTAGGACAACACACATTGCCATAGAACAGTCATGGATTTGTCCCAAAAAGACGACAGCAAGTTTTTCTTGCTTTCGTGACCTTTACAGCACCCAGATCTTAATCCTATAAACATGGTCTATAAACAGATTTATTAATATGACACTATACAGTGGAGCATTGTCTTAAAGAAGCTTTAAAAGTTTAGATTATCTTCTAATTCATAAGATCAATCCCAAATTGAGCAAGTCTAGGGTGACAATGGCACCAAGATTCAAAATGGGACCACACCCCCTTGGGTGGCTTGTAGTGGTGCTTAAAGGTTTGAGAGCCCTTAAGAATTTTCTATATTTTTGAGTAAATATGACCTAAAACATCATCAGATTTTCATACAAATACTGAGAGAATCTAGTTAAACAAATGAAACAGGAATATTATACTTGGTCATTTATTAGTGTGATTGCCTATGGCAATCACACTTCTTATCCAAAGGTCATCTATGTTGTTGTTGTTGTTCTTCTTCTTCTTCTTATTCAGCCGTTTTGTTAATTTCGCTCGCAGTTTGAGATATCGACACGGGACAAACACCGAAACGTGCAGAATTTTTGGGAGACGGTTGCTTGTATATAGATAAGAAATCGCATGTTGCATTCTCACGCTATGCGTGAAAACGTGAGAGAAATTTCCCATTGACTTAACATTACGGCCAACTTCAGACGTCAGTAACTCTGACACTTTTTGAGCTAGAAACATAAAATTGGGCACGCATGGACCGTGGGGCACCATGACTTGGCAATTGAAGGCGCTGCGTGATCAGGCACTCCGGTCACTTTTTATCACGCCCGCATTTTCCGGCCATAGGAAACCTATTGAGCACAATGTTATTTGGCTGTTATTTGACGCTTAATTTCGCCCACAGTTTTCGACATATCGGCACAGGACCAACGTGGAAACATGCAGAATTCTTGGGAGACGGTTGCTTGTACACAGCTAAGAATTTGCACGTCGCATTTGCGCGCTATGCGCGAAAACGCGAAAAAGATTTCCCATTGAGTTGACATTAAGGCCGACTTCCGATGGCCGTAACTCTGACACTTTTTGAGCTAGAAACATGAAAATCGGCATGCATGGACCGGGGAGCAC
>JAVSBU010222199.1:0-19222 GCA_033118015.1 Loricariichthys derbyi
GTGTGTGTGTGTGTGTGTGTGTGTGTGTGTGTGTGTGTGTGTGTGTGTGTGTGTGTGTGTGTGTGTGTAAAGAAAATGAAGCTAACAGGCTGAGCATATGGCACCTGATCCGCCCTCTGCTGTGTGCATGCATGAATGAGAGAAAGAGTTTTAAGGGATGAATGAGTGATGAAATCAAAGGAAGGCAAACGCAGACGGCCCACGGATCCTGAGTGAATGAGGCATTATGGGCCTGGGCTATCGGGTGACAAAGACCTGCAGCACCTACATAAATAAGGTATGCACAGGCTTTTATGGAGCAGATGCACAGCTCACGCAGACGGTCACATGCTCGTGCAGACAAACCACAGGTCCACATGGAGCACGCATGATGACACCGAATCAGACTGTACGAAATCAGATGGTGCACAGGTGTAATGCTAAACTCCATTTTATTTATATAACACTTTTAGCTTTATGAAATGCCAAATCTAGACCCCAAGCCGCTGGTGGAACCAGGAATCGGGTTCAAATGTGAGACCTAAGTTCCTCTTTGAGACACCATATGAAAAAATACAGAATAAAATACTGATTCAACAATACAGAGCCAAGTCTTTTTTAAATTACTTTTAAAAATAATTTTAATATTATAAATAACCCTTGGAAGCCAAACAGTGCAGGCATTTTTTCACCTTGTATTCATGGTTTAATTTCTCTAGCCCACTAGGGGTGGCACAGAGCTTTGGGGGGGGGCACAGCAAGGCAAAAGAATGAGGCCTGTTTAAGATACGTAATACATGTCACTTATAAGTCCACTATTTTGTTTTGCTTATTAAGAAGTTGCAGTTTTGTACAAATTACAATCCTTTCTCTTCCCGTCCTGGCCAAAAGGGCAGCGCCACCGAGTTACCCAGCCAAACCCAACACACAAGAAAACATATCATAATGGAACCCCTAGATTATAAACGAGAAAGGAGAAACATATTCGTATCTCAAACAATCAAAGGAATGGTGAACCTAAACATAAGACATGAGCCTGGAATCAAATAAAAGACCTACAAAAGGTTAAAGAGCCTTGTGGCTGAATATGATGTAAAACAAGAAAAGAAGAAAATGACTTAATGCATGTCTGGTAACAAATAGCAGACGTTCTTATTTCCATCACCATGCACTAAAGCATCCCAGAATAATCATATATAAAAATAATAATAATAATAAAATACAAAATTAGGGAGTTCAGAATCTGTCCCAGAATCCACTGGGATCTGTGGGTGGAATGCAAGTCCATTGCGGGTCACTATAACCACACGACCCGACCTTAACATTGCCATGTCTAGTAAAAGCATTAAATAAATAAATCTGTTGAATTTGATCTGCTGCGTTATTTTAACCTGTGCATTACATTACATTTATATGATCCAAGCACTTAAGGGTTTTACTCAGTGACCCAACAGTGACACCAGCTTGGTAGAGATGGGATTTGAACCCTGGACCTTCTAGTCCATAGTGCAACACCTTAACTGTGTATTGCGTGATCATATCTACCAACCAACTTCAGCTTTCAAAGGGTAAAAGCCAGGAAATTGTGCACGTTTATGATTATTATCCAGACCACACTACATCATCTCTGAACAGCATTAGCATGATGTCATGGGACCTTCTTATGCTGTCCCCTTTACAAACCTAGACTTGTCAGTTTTTTTAATGTATGCATTATCTACTTGGTGCTAAAAATTACCAATAATATTTAAACGTGGAAAAACAGTGACCTGGATCACTGCTGCTGCTTTGTACCTTTTGCTTCTCTTGTTTCTAAATGGCAGTTGTAGTAAGAATAAATAGGATTGTTTTTATTTAACTAGCACTGCTCTGCACAGCACTTCTCTCTTTGGATGGACACCTCGAGCTCACAGTGCTTTTAGGACACGTTTTCCCTGCCTTTGTGTTTTGGGAGCATTTTTAAGACGTTCCATCATCAGAATGTAGAGAATGTTGGACCAGTGGAATGGCACAGCTCACACGCTCAGGGTGTTTGCATGAGTGCACCATCCCAGATTAAAGATACCTGAACTGTGAGGTCCTGTCTGAGTTTCTCACTCCGACTTTTTTTCCTTGTTTATTTCTTTCTCTGACTCACTGTGAAATGTTCTCTAAACACTCCTTTGTAATCTAAGAAATCTTTCAGATTAGGAGTTTCCCATACTTTACTGTATTAACAGTAATAACTGTGTGGCCATGTTTTATATGGATCAGCTGCCCACATGGTAATAATGGTATTGTTTGCAACATAAAAGATCAAAGCTAGTTTCTTTGACTGTGACTACAGGGGAACAAGGTTAAGTTTAGGATTAGATGTTAGTTGTAACAGCGACTCCTGCTTGCATTATTTCTGTATGCATGTCTCAAGATACATTTTGTGTGTGTGTGTGTGTGTGTGTGTGTGTGTTTGTGTGCCCACAAAGATAGAAAATTCTGACATTTTTAATCTTGTGGGGACATTTTGCTGCACACAGCGAAACCTTGGGCCAGATTGACAAAAGCTTTCTTAAGAAAAAAAACATGTCTAAGTTCTTAAGACACACGCAAAAGTTTATATGAATGGGTTTCAGAAATGATCGTGTCAGTGGCAGTTCCCCACGAGTATATTGCAGCATGTGCGTGTGAACGCGAACGTGTACGTCATCTACTGTACGTTGCAGCAGCATCTGTTTAACATTAGAACATTTCTATCCCTTTGAATACAGAGGCTCTCTATGGGTGTGTACTTTCATTTCTGGAGAATTTCATGCTAACACACACACACACACACACACACACACACACACAAAAAAAAACATATTATAGAAGAGATTTCCAAGAAAAGCAGAGATGTTGCAGCTCTGCAGTTTGTGTGTGTGCTTTCGTGCATGTGCACACGCTCAGGATTTGATGCATCAGGGTTAAATGTGTGCTTGGTAACGTTTCCCCTCCAGCCGATCTCCATTCTGTTCTGGCTAGTCATCTGAAGGTCTGTGCCTGCAGACAGTTAACTGTCTCACCATGAAGCCACGCCCATTATCCTCAAACATTCAAATACTGAATACCTGTTTATTCTCTCAGGTTGTTTGAACTTTTTGTTTAGATAAAATCTGAATGTAGTACTTGAGTAAAGGTGCCACCTTGGTCAGATTCCATGTTTTTTGTGCCTTGGTTTGTTGAGAATCTGTCATCCTCAATTTTTACAAGGTGCAAGTGATGGTTATGTAGGAGTCTTAGGATGTACTCTCACTCTGCCCAGTTGAGTTGTACAGTGCCGGAGTACAGTTGACCCCCCACTGGGCTGTGCTCACATTGCACTTAAATGTTCTGGGCACGAGCATGATTACATCATCGCAATACCACTTCAAAGACATTATGGTTGTTCTTTTTGGCTGCACATTCCTCATATATACAGAGTCTGAAAATGCAGATATACAGTTAATAAAATTGTATTTATTTATATAAAGAAAAACAACTTTGTTTGTGGATACATCATGCTGTAAACATAAATAAGAAGATTTTGAAGATAAGGAAAATTCCCTCAGATGAGAGGAAGCAGAACGATAAAAGAACGATATCAAAATTACTGAGAAAATTCTAAAAAGATGTATGGTCCATGAAGCAGTGCTGGTTAGTTGAGATGAGATATCCATTATCATGGTTATCCTACAATTAAATTCTTTTACACTCTCTTAGCTCTGACATGGGACTCAAACGTGCAATTAGTTCTCTGTGGATTTTGACAGCTGAAGCTTGTTGGCCCGTACTTAAACCGGTTGTGGTTTGCTGTGTGCAGATCTCCCTGGAGACGGAGTACTTTGGCCCTCGTAGGGTGGAGGCCCTGAGGAGAGAGGATGAGGACTGGCAGAGGAAGGCCCACACCGCCGTGCTCTCCATCCAGGACCTCACCGTCAAATACTTTGAGACGACCACGCGAGCACAAAAAGGTGAGGAGCTGTGCAGGTGACTCTAATGAACTCCTGCTCTACACAGTGAATACAACGATTTGTGTGCGTGTTTTGCGGCAGTGATGTACGAACGCATGCGTGTCGACCAGAGGAAGTTTGGAAAGGCTGCGTGGGGTGCAGCGGTGGAACGCATGGAGAAACTGCAGTATGCTGTTTCCAAGGAGACTCTGCAACTGATGCGTGCCAAAGAGATCTGTCTGGAACAGAGGAAACACGGGCTGAGAGAGGAGGTGACACACACACACACACACACACACACACACACACACACAGGGGCACATGTTTAAATATTGGGTAGCTGGATGAACAGACAGTGGAATGGACATTAGAACTACGATAGATGGACATAAAGTAGAACAGATGGGTTGAAGTACATTAGGATGGACAGATGATGTTTGGGACTGTGGTAGCCTAACAGTTAAGGTGCTGGACCAGAAGATCCAGGGTTCAAATCCCACTTCTGCCAAGCTGCCACTGTTGGGTCAAGACCCCTAACACTCAATTTCTTGGACTGTATGAGTTGTAAGTTGCTCTGGAATAGATTGCTAAGTGACATAAATATAAATAGGACAATTAGATTATAGAAGGACGGAGATGATAGGACAGCAGGACAAAGTAATCATTTTTACATTCAGCCTTTTTATTTATAATAGGTTTAAATGGGAAATAAAAAGCATTACATAAAAATGATCACTTTCATTTTGGATCACACGTGACCGTATTTTAACATCTACCCTGGATTTTAGGGTTTTGACACCCAATCCTATTGCTGAGTGTGATAAGATGGATGTAATATTAATAGACTGACGCATGGGAACAAAGACAAGAAGAGAGAGAGAATACCAAACAAAGTTCCTGTTTCTAAAATAAATAGGGAACCCCAGGTATGAGCAGGCGGAGGCTTAAGCGTTGCTTTGTGGGCTTTGTGTGGGATTTGAATGTTAAATCTCCCAGCTTGAGAGCCTTCGAGGCCGAGGCACCACCCACATACTCAGTGGACCTTCATGAGGACCTGCAGTGCTTTAATCCTCTTTGCCTGCGCTCTGTTTGTGCCTCAGATGCAGAGTCTGCAGGGTGGCGAGGACGCCATGGCACGCTTGGACCACTTGGAGGCGCTGTACTACGAGCTACAGCTGCAGCTTTATGAGATCCAGTTCGAGATCCTGAAGTACGAGGAGCTGTTGCTGACTGCTCAGTTACAGAGTCTGCGCAGACAGATGACGGGTTAGTGTATTATGACGTTAAAAGTTTAAGAATTTCGTTTAAGTTGCGCTGTTCCTCAAACATCTCCGCTTCTGTGGTTTGGTACGCAGAGAGGCAGGATGAGGTCGTTTACTACGACACGTACGAGAGTCCCGACGCCCTGCAGGCCACTGACGAAGGGTCTCTGACTCCTGCACTTCTGAGAGAAGACGTGGTCCTGCTGCAGCAAAGGACGCGGCAGCTGGAGGCCAGGAGGGGGCGCATCACTGCCAAGAAAGCCTACCTCAAAACCAAAAAGGTACGAGTAATCAGAACCGTGTGTATGTGAAGCTTAGACGTTTTTCTGTTACAGTTAAGCGCTAAGGTTTGTTCTTTTTTTAGGAAATCTGCATTGTCAATCACACTCAAAAACAGCAGGAGCGACAGAGCAGCCAGGACTACAGCTCCCAGCAGGCTTTGCAACAGGTGTGGTTTCAGGGTCACCATTAATCTGTGATCTTCTATTGAAATAATGTTTTAATGTAAGATAGTAGATGTTATATTTTCATTAGAATCGTTTTGGACGGTTTCTCTCCACTACAGGATGAAGATGAATCGGTGAGGAACGCACAAGTCAGCCAGGAGAGGCAGAAAACCCTCGACAGACTACGCAGCTTCAAACAGGTTTTGTAATCTACTAATCTATTGAGTCTACACAGTCACTAAAGCTTCTTATTAATGTAGGAAATTCTAGCCTGAATAAAAAAAACAGAGTGAAATTAGAGGCTTAACCATTTCTTTACCTACAGCGCTACCCAGGCCAGGTCACCCTGAAGTCCACACGACTGCGGCTAGCACACGCCAGGAAGAAAAATGGCACGACCCTACCCTCTACAACGATAAAAGCGGATGTGCCACAGATGCAGGTAGCCAGCGTGCAGACGGACGATGCCCCGGCTCCTTTGAAAGATGGCGCAGAGCTCCGGCGGCAGGAAGGCTTCGCATCTTTACCTCCGACCATCCTGTCTGTCCCCGAGACCATCGGTCCGGCCTCTCTGCCCACGCTCACGGAGCGCACCGTTCTGGACTCATCAACTTCTCCCATTTCTCCACCCCCTCCGCCTCCACCACCTCCTCCGCCTCCTCCCCCCTCTCTGGAGGACACATCCGTTCAGGGACAGGAGCAAGGCCAGACAGGCAGCCCCGTGCACCAACCCAAAGCAGAGAGCCCACTGGGTCCGTTCACAGCCCGCTTCTTTGACAGCAGCCAGCTTGTGAACGCACGCAAGAAGCTGAGGAAGACATCCTCGCTGGAGTCGTCCCAGTGGAGGAGAGGTAAGCAGGAGCGATGCACCCATAAGGTCCTCAAACAAAGACGTTTTTTCCTTGGTGTCTAACCTTTCATCGCTCTTGATTTCCTCTCTCCAGCTTCCTCTCCCATGGACGAGGTCCTGGCCAGCCTGAAGCGCGGCAGCTTCCACTTGCGCAAGGCCGAGCTGCGAGTGCTCGCTCCTGATCCGGACCAGGACGATGGGAACAACATCTTGGCTCAGATCCGGCGCGGTGTCAAGCTCAGGAAGGTCCGACGTCACGAGCAGCAGCGCTGCCTGGACTCGAGCGACCCTCTGACCCGCAGCATCCATGAAGCCCTGCGTCGTATCAAGGAGGCTTCGCCCGAATCCGAGTCTGAAGACGAGGGGCTGCCGTGCACCGACTGGGAGAGCTAGATAAATATGAATATATAAACACACACACACACACACACACACACACACACACACACACACACACACACACACACACACACATACATATATATATATACATACACACATCAAACACACGGTTAGAAGGAAGTGATCTAAAAGACCTGATTATCTTCCATACAATTCACTTCTCACTGCTGGACTCGTCGCTTTCGTGAAGGAAACATTTGGCATGTTGTTTCGTAGCTGTTTACCCAGGATGCCAGCTGTTCGTGGTGTTTTTACCTCAACACTCCACATGCTTGAGTTCTGCACGGTGACCGCACGTTTAAGACCACCGGCCCACCTCCTTCATTTTTATGGCGTTCGGATTTAATCCATCCAGCCAGTTCACTACTTTTTCTTCATTTTCATCGTTTAGACACCATCTGATGAATTTGCTTAGCTGAAAATTGTTAAAATTACCTTCTACATTCAACCTTATTAAAAATGCCAGGATGTCTAAATATTAATTAATATACAAATTAGAAACTCGCACATACCATCACAGGAGGTCAGCCTCCCCTCCCTCAAACAGGCAAAAATAAAATGTATGATGCCTGTCCCTCCCGGACCATGGGGTCAAACAGATTTCCTCCTCGCCACCAGAGGGTGGTGCAGTTTTAGTACAGTGTCAGGTGTACACTGTACATGGATCAGTTACGACATTAAAACCACCTACTTAATATTAGGTGGGTCCCCCACATGCCACCAAGGCGCTGACCCGTTGTGGCATGGACTCCCCAAGACCCCTCAAGGTGCCCTCTGGTATTTGGAACCAAGCCATTAGCAGCAGATCCTTGAAGTCCTGTAAGTTGTAAGGTGGTGGCTCCATGGATCTGACTTGTTTGTGCAGCACATCCCACAGATGCTTGTTTGATTTGGGATCTGGGAAATTTGGAGGTTGTTTCTTTGTCGTGTTCCTCAAGCCATTCCTGTATATTTTTTTTGCACTTTGGCAGGTCGTGTTATTCTGCTAAAAGAGGCTGAATGTTGGCCAATTCAATTACCAAGACATTTTAAGCTTATTTTCCCCTTGTTACATATCAGTGCTATTTCTGTCTCTGGAGTTCAGCTTAAATTTCTGATTTTAGATGCATTTAATTTGATCCTAACTTCAGGATATTTTACGGTTACTAGTCATGAACCAAAACAATAAACTTTGGCTGAGACTGATAGCTCATCTAAACAGTGATTACAAATCACTTGTCACGGGACATGACGGAACACGTCTGACCTGACCAGCACATCGAATTTTTATTTTTTTATTTTATTGAAATTGTAAATGACATTCCTGGCCCACACTACCCTGTGGTCTCATTTGCTTGTGTGTTATTCACATCCTCTGCTATTTAAACCCCTTGTTTGAAGCAGTCAGGGTGAATCCTCTGTGGCATTTAAACACCATCTCCAATGGAGGGCGTGGGGCCAAAACACGGGCAACCTTTTTTTGGGCCAACATGCTCTTTAAAGTGTCATCTTTTGGCCAAAAATTTTCGATGACCAAAAGTGAGTACTGTATAGGAAACATGCAGATGATAAACTAAATTAGTTTTTTAAAAGTCGGTCCCTCTGATTGTTCTAAATGGAAAAGTTGAGACATTTAAGTTGGGGACTAATCAGACCCAAGTCCAATCCCTATAAACAGATCAGCCGTCTTTTAGGAGTTTTTCCATGTATAAAGTAATTTCTCGCATGAACTTTTTGTTTCTGCAGCATTAAATGCCTTCTACTCTACATATTTTAGACTGCAAAAATCAGACCTTTGGTTTTGGTTTGAACAGTATCAAACCCATTAAAGCCTTTCGATGCAGATGATGACTAGAATTCCTGATGTTTTTTTTAGCCGGGAGCAAAACCAGCACCTCTCTGAACCCTATGTTTAACTTTATTACTCATGATTAATTTCACATTCCGGCTGCGCTGCTCTTTTCCCTGCTAAAACAATTGCGGCCACCGACTTGAGGTTTTCGAGTTTCCGTGTGTTTTTTTTTATTTTATTTTTTTTCTCCAGTGTTTTTTAGCTCACTGATCACGGGTGGAGAAAGTTATTTGTAGTGATGCACTGATGCCACCTACAGCCAACATCCTTTACATCCACAAGTGCCGCTTCATTTACGGTTTCGATTGTTATACATTTGTAACTTTGTTTTTAATAGTTTCTTGACTTATCTAGGTTATGGTATGTGTTTCCACTATTTTTTTTTCTGACCTGCATTACGTGTTCATAGTAATGCACCAAATCTTTTTTCCTTAGTTTCTCCTGTTTGTAGATTTTGTGTGTGTGTTTGCGGTATTTCAGCTTTAAGTGAATTCCAACACAGAAGCATATTTAGTTTAATTATCTCTCACACTTTGGCTGCCTGTGATTTGATTCCTATTTCTAATCAGTTTTAGATGTAGGTCATTGGTGAAAGCTGACCTCCTATAGCTCATGGACCTTTTATTTACTGGACTCTTTGTGGTTTGAGAGCAACAACCAGTGAAATGGAGAGAAAACGAGTGTAGAACTTTCCCCACAACCTGATCACATGGAGACTCGAACCTGCAGCAATCAGTGCTTCTTTATAGTTAAATAGAGCTAGCCACATTAGTAGTTACAGTACAGCGCTGGTGCTAATGTTACAGGACCGTGGTTCCTCAGTTTAAGGCTCTTGACTAGGTTCGGGTCGATAATCAGTAATGTCAGATATCACAATGATTGAAGTAAGAAGAGATATTATTAACGTGTATTTTTAGTATATAATACTAATACTGTATGAAATATTGTAATTTCTTTGTTAGATACCAGCTTAACTTTTATCATGTTTTGCAAATGACTGCATTTGGCATCCCAAAGACTGAAAGGGTTAGTTTTTAAAAAATTCTCCATTTCATTGGTAGTTGCACATGGGCGGTTTTAATACTTCATGCTTTGAGGAATGGGCTGTGTTATTTGAATTACACTCATTGCATGTCATTGCACGTGGGATATAGACAAATGGGCCTGATACTGAACCAGAACTGACATTTATAGATTGTGTGACATTTTAATATAGTTATATGTTCTGTTTCTCCATAAAGCAGCAGCGAGCTCAGTGCTAACACACTTTGGTTCAGCTCAGTTAGCTGTAATTACTGTAATTCTATGTGTAAGTAAAACTCCCATGAGCATCACAATCCCACAGCTGCTTCCTGCCAAAATTCTGTTCCTATCCACTTGGTGCACCTCTCCTTCCTCAAAGCCATCACTATTTTTGTTTTCCACATTTAATCCCTGCTATTTCTGGTCAGGGTTGCGGGGGCTCGGGCGTCCGTGCCCAGTCTCGCCTGCCTCAGACACAGTGCTAAATGAATTCTTGGGTTCACAATAATCCACATACCCCAAATGTAATCTGAGTTTAGACCTTACCCCTCATTATTTAACCCCTTACATCAGTTATGCTTTCTTACATGTAGTGTAACACATTTTTTAAGTTGGCGCTTGCATTTCTAACATGTGTCAAGCATTGAATACATAACCTGGAGGATTGTAGGTGATTTGGCTTTGCTAAAAATTCAAAATTCCTCAGTTTACATGCAGATTTTTTAAATCAGTGAATGAAATCATTCTTCTGTGCAGATTTCTGAACTGTCAAATCCAGGTCCTCGTTAACTGCAGACATAGGAAAGCTGCTCACATTGTTCAACAGTATAATAAACTGTTTTATTGAATTTATATTGGTTTAAATCCAATACACTCATTTGAGTGAGGGGTAAACATGAACGCTTTCTGCTCTGATTAAACAATTAATCGGATTATTGATGGACTGTTAGGCTGCATGTTAAATAGCAGTATTTCCCTCCTAACGCCTTTAGTACCACTGCATACCTGCAGGTGTCGCCAGAGCTGTGACGTGCGTAATAAGTGAGTTCACCAAGTGAATCTGGCGACATCTGGTGGCGAGTAGGAGATATTTACCAAGTATCTTTGCTTACTGTGATAAATTCCACATCAAGTAATAATAATAAGAAGAACAATATAATTTTACTTATAAGCGCCTAGATACTTAACTATACTAAGACATACAGAAACTGTACTAACCATTAAAAACAGTTGCTCTATCATGTACTGTATTGGGGTGAGAATAAAAATTTAATTGTACACATTTAAATTCAGAGGTTCCATTAGAGCATAAGAGGTCAGTATGAAATACGGGGTAGCTCTGTGCAGCAGGACGTTTTATCAACCGACATTCACAACTTTTCGGTAGCAAACCCCTCTCATGGTGCTCCAGTTCTTTTTAGGAATGTGAACCGCACACGTCGAGTCGTCCATGTATCCAGTGCTGTTAGTATTCTGACCCGAGGTCAGGCCCTTATACAGGGCAGGTATACTCGTGGTGAGGGGGAGTGTGAGATCAGCCATTGCTCTCCAGGCTGCACTTTTGTTTAATCACAATTTGTTTAATCGCTCGTACTGTATTTAGCTTTTTTTAAAAATTGATGTAATACATATTTTCCACTTCTTTTAAAGTTATATGTGGTAAACATGCTATGCATTGCTATCTTACGTCTTTATAACAAATACCCCATCCTGTCCAAATTTGTAATGCAACCAACACTACAGTTCAACCCTTCACCCTCAACCTTAAACGATATCCTGATCAAGTTATGTATATGTGACTTAAGTCACTAGAAATGTGCAATATCATGATAGAAACTGATTTTTGTTTCATATGTATTATAATGTAATAAAACAGGAAATTCGAAATTGCAGCTGCATGATTGCTTTAAGTACATGTATTTATTGAGTAAAGCCTAATATTTAAAGATGTATAACAACATGGTAAATGTAAAAGGATTTTTAAAAATGTTCATTTTGCATTTACTCTGCTTTTTCCAGCCATTGTATTACTGGTAATTGTTTGGTCGTTTCAAATTGCATTTTCCCCATGAAGTAAATAAAAGGCAGATAGTAAATGAGTCCAGTTTTCAGTCTTTGTATTTGTATAAAAACTATAAATGCATAAAGAGCTGGAACGGTCAGTTGCAGTCTGGAGTAAGAAGTTGGATAGAGAGATCATCCACTGGTGTCTCCCAGGACCAGGAGTTAAAATGAAAGAACATTTTTTGGACTGGTCTCTGAGTCATGCGTCGTGAAGCCAGTGGCATTTTGGATGCATTTACAAAATGAATACATGGCTAAAGCGTTTCTAAAACCTCGAAGTGTTTTAAGCTATCAGATCTGATTGCGTGTGAGCTGACCAAACGGGCTGGTGGTGGTCACTGTGGTAGCGGCGCTCTGAGGCTGGCCAGTATACAGAAAAGAGTTGTTTAACATCCCGCCAATCAACGTCCGTTGGCTTTAACGTCTGAGGTCTTGAGAATTCTGATAGAAAATTCTGTGGTTAGCACTGCCGCCTCACACCTCTGACTTTTTCCTCCCACATTTCAAAGATATGTTAGATTAATTGGTGTTTCTAAAGTAAGCTTATGAGTGTATTTCAGCTAAACTGGATTGGCGCCTTGTCATGGCCTGCTCCTGCCTTGTGCCCTGTTTTGCCCACTAGGCACTGGCACTCCCACAATGACTAAGAATAAACAGATAAGAAAATAAATGAAAGAAATCTGTCTTACATACACCTAATTCACGTCTGAGTGACAGAAAACTAGTATGAGCAAACTCATGCTGACAAAAAAACAGTTGCATTTTTGAAGGCACAAAACATTTATATTTATCCACTTATATTTATTATGAATTAAAAAAAAAAAAACCCCAGTCATAATTTTCTTATTTTATTTTACTATAAACAACTCCATAACGACTGTGTTTAAGCATGTGGAATAATTATTACAACACTTAAAATTATTACTCAAACCAGCACCCCCAAAACGATAAGTCGCAACAGTTCTTCATAAATTAAACGACAAAAGCCGACCCACGTACCTGGGGAATTCCAACAGCAAGCCCTTGAAGTGTGTCTCAGGTATACATAGGTTATTAATATCGTACATGTTCACAGATTTTTGGCAAATAGTAAATCCGGCGAAAGAACGTTTAGCTACCATTGATGCATTTTTATACCAAAGGCAACTGGAGCAAGTTCATCTGTACAGGAAAAAAAAATATTTTTGGCAAAGAAAAACAGGCTCACCTGCTTGGAACAAGTGTCAGCGTTATCCTTTTAAATAGATAAATAGTTTTAAAAATATTGCCTTTTTTAAACCCCACTTAAAAACCATTACCACACATTTAAAAAAATCAAACTAAAATCATAAGTGAAACTGAGACAAATAAAACTGGGAATATCAAAAAGAAAGTTACTGCAATAATATAAATACCCAGAAATGAATCATAAATGAATTCAATCAAAAAAAAACAAGTGCACTATAAATAGGAAATATTTATATTAGAAAAGGTAGAAATGAAAGACAGCCTCGTAGTCAGATCTTCTCACACTCTCGTGTTTGTGGTTCTTGTCCGTCTCTTAAAGAAGAGGAAAGAGGAAATACCTGATAGTGAGACCTTCATTCTGTTTGTCCTCTCTGTGTATTGCTCTGATAATGGAAGGTTGGTTTCTTCACAAACTCTGAGCCCCCAAGTTGTGGAAGTCAGAAAGTGGGGACCTGGATTAATAACTCCTGGAAGTCAAGTCCCTTTCACGGAATGAAGGCTCAGTAGAAAAGGTGTCGGAATTCAGAGGACAGGTTTACGTTTCCTTCTCTAAGCCACATCTTTTCATCAAAAAACCTCTTGCTGTAGAAGGGAAGCAGTGTGAATTCTGTAGAACTATAAATCTCAAATGGTTCCCAAACACCTTTAATTAGTAATAAACACTATGAACGTACAAAACCTGGCCAGAAATGCAGAGCACACTTTCAGGTGGGAGCTCCAAAAGATCAAACTCAACGGAAGCAGATTTGAGCTTTTACGTTACTGAAATTGATGGATCAACAGTGTGATGTTCAGTCACATCAAATATCCAAACTTTTGACTCTTCCAAAAGCCATAGAGTGCCAAAATTTCCTACAACACACATCGAGTCCACTCAAACCGCTCCCTAGAGATGTAAGAATGCATCGGCCAAAAGGATGCAGATGTTGCTTCTCTCAGATGAGACTCACTCAAACTGTAGAGTCCTTTCCAAGGACCACGATGCAGCAGATCGTGAGCCTACCCCTAAATTTTACTGTCTGTAGAAAAACATTGGGTGACAAACTGGCCCACACCAAACCAGCAGCACAAGTTGTGTTCTATGACAGATACCAACGATGTCCTTGTGGAAGCAGCCTTACGATTAGGAGACACGCAGACGTACACTCAGACAAAAACTTGGAAATGCAGACATAAGGCACAAGATACTCAGACGTGGACACTCAAATAAGAGATAAAGTCACACGATGCTCTGATGCAGATACTCAGAGACACAGACGTAAGGTTCAGGGACACTCAGACGTGGACCAGTCGAGGTTCTAGTCCATGTGAAGTTTGAGGGGCCAGAGTAGAGCCACTGAATGTTAGAGGGACCAATTACGTTCGCCTAATTGTTTACTATCGCAGTGTTGGGTAACTCACTCCTCATTTAGGAGGCCCCCAGAACTGCCACTGGGACGGAGATTCATTCTCGCAGATTCTCAGACACACTCAGAAATGTAGCCAGACATTGAGTCACGCAGGCGTTCAGACAGTCAGACACAAACGCTAAGAAATGGAGGCTGTCAGGCCTAAATGCTTGGAAATGCAGACAAAAGGCAGTCAGACAGACACACACTCAGGTCAACAAACATAGAAGTGCAGACAAAAACACTGAGACAGACACGCAGACACTGAGGTGCAGACTCAGACACAGATGAAATTCAGACAAGAGGCAGACAGACGCTCAGACACAAACACTGAGAAATGCAGACGTAAGCCAACAGACAGCCACCCGAGACCCAGACACTAAGAAATGCAGACACACTAATATTCGGTAATGCAGACAGACACTCAGACGGCCCTCGTCTACGTCTGAGACGAAAAACAAATATCAGCGAGGCCCCTTCATGTGTTAAAAAAATCAATATCAAGCGATTTAAAAAGGCAGCTTCAGATCCCAGCTGGGCTCCTCTAATGTACGGTGTGTGTGTGTGTGTGTGTGTGTGTGTGTGTGTGTGTGTGTGTGTGTGTGTGTGTGTGTGTGTGTGTACGCACCTGTGCATGGAAGTGAATGTGGAAGTGAAAGCACATGGACTTTAAATCTCCATTTGCATGCATGTTTAAGAGACCGTGCCTTGGGTACACTGTGCTGCTGGCGTGTGTATGAGAGTGCATTTGTGCCTCTTGTCCATCGGAGGGTGCAATGCTCCCGCAGGCTTTTGGCTCTAGCTTTCTCCCTCATCCACCAGTTTGGCCAGGTTGTCTCTCAGTTCGGTCAGCTCGAAGATCTTTCCGTCGAGCAGTTGGAGAAGCGAGCGAACGCTCTTCCTGAAGGCCTCGTGCTCGGCGTGGCTGCTCTCCACGCGCCGCTCCAGCTCGGCCAGCTGAGTCTCCAGGTCTGCCGTCCGCGTCTCCGTCTCCTGCACACACAGCAATACACACAGAGGGACGGAGATGTAGGCAAGCATGACTGTTCATGAACCTTTTATGAGCTCTGCATGAGCTTTATCCTGTTTTTGAAAGGTGGGAGGAGACCAGAGTACCGGAGAAAGCCCGCACAGATGCTGAGAGGCCTGGGACAGGATTCTAAGTGATTATGAACCTCTGTGCCCAGAACAAGAGCAGTGTGGCCACAACACCTTTTGCAGGAACTCCAAAACTGCTCAGGTTTAACTCTTTATTTCCCAGTTCTGAATATTTAATGAAGCTGCAATTGACCATAAGTTTTTTGTTTCTCAAACTCATTTTATTCTCCTCTTGAGCAGTTCTGGATCTTCTGCTTCTTTTCTGTCCTGCTCAGTGGTACCTGACTGGTGTTTGTTTACCTGTAGTTTCAGGCTGACAGCATCTTTCTGGGATTGCAGCTCGTTAGCTTTCTCGACCTCTGCTTTTAGTCTTTCCAGCTCCTGAAACAAAACAAACACGCAACACAACTTAAGATAACCGTTAGACACAGTCCGATCAGAAACATCATAGCCAAGTCTCAGTACTTTGCTAGATTTTCCAATTCCACTGCTTGACCAGCAGATGTTGATGTTCGTGATCTTGTGACATCTGCTGGTAAAACAGTGGAACTGTATG
The DNA here is from genome assembly GCA_033118015.1 of Loricariichthys derbyi. Classification (NCBI taxonomy): domain Eukaryota; kingdom Metazoa; phylum Chordata; class Actinopteri; order Siluriformes; family Loricariidae; genus Loricariichthys; species Loricariichthys derbyi. The sequence continues at coordinate 16,071 of JAVSBU010222199.1, forward strand.
CTTGCGTCTCACTTCATGACATCACAACATTTACTGGTGCTGCAACAGTGGCACTTTTCCAGCCCATTTGATGGACATAAGACCTTAAAACAAGCAGGATTCCACAAAAACACACTAGCAGATATTCGTACCTCCTCCTTGGCCTTCAGCGTGGCCTCCAGCTCCTCTATCGTTTGGTTCAGTTCTGTTTTCTGGGTTTTGATGACGGTGGTCTGCCCACTGACACACTCCAACTCCGTCACCTGGGTATACAAACTTAACTATGATCACAAGTACGGCAACACCTTGAAGCTGATGTTCATCGTTATTTCCTTCTTATTTTTCACGTATAATGAAACATCAAGAAAACGTCGACCTCTGGTTGTCTCATCCTCACCCGTTTGTGCAGTCTCTCGGCTTCCTCCTGATAAGCAGCGAGCTGCTGTTTCCATTGTTTGACGTTGGCTGTAGACTCGAGTAGAGCTGCTGTTAATTTGGCATTGTTCCCCTTCAGCGCCGCCAGCTCAGCCTCCCAGTGCTTATTGATGGCAGTTGAAGTGCTGGAGATAAAAACACACTCAAGACGGTGATTGTGGATAAAATAATCAAACTTTATCAGAGTTTTTAGGATCAAGAGGCACTGTAGTGGTGTAGCAGTCATGTTACGATGAAGATAATCTCTAACAGGGCTCATCATCCACTGCAGCACTGGCAAGTTCGCTTAGAGTTGTAAGAAAGCACATTCTGGCTTACAGCCCACCTCTTTGAGCAGAGGTCAGCATGTGGTGACAAATAAAAATTAGAGAAATGAACCATATATTGGAGGGTTTTGGGGGAAAAAATATATGGGCAATTATCACAGACTATAATTTCAACTTGAGATCAGAACAGAAAACTGATTTGCTCCAAGAAAGCACCGCCCAGCCTCATCTGGACCTGTGCTAAGTGCTTTCCATGCCCAATGATTTAAGCCCATTTTCATGCAACTTTAATGCCAGTCTAACACGGCGAGTTAATTTAAAGCTTTACGGGCCTCCAGGGAAGCTGGAAGTGTCTTAATAATGTATGATGCCATGAACTGGACTGCACTCTCCCAATTACATTTCAAACCAGCCAGATCGTGGCAATAAGGTGTCCTGTTTCTGCAGACTCTTTCTGAACCGATAAAATGATGAGATGAGTAGGACATTGGGCTAAAAGGTTTGGGATTTAAACCCTGGCTTCTCTATGCTACCTGTTTTGGGGAATTGAGCAAGGATCTTATCTGTCTAAGCCTTAACTAATCCTGTGCTTTTGACCCCCAAGGTTATCAAATGTGTATAACAATATTTATCATCTAAATGACTGAAGCAATCATCAGATAAGGATTCCACCAGCGTCTTAAGGACTTGGACATCTCGACCACACACACCGACCCTTCCCTGACTCAGACATTGCCAAGACTTGGGTTCCACAATGGCTAACATTTCACCGATGCCCCTTTGCCCCTTCTACGTTCTACTCACCACCGTCACCACTAACTCAACGTGCTCTGCAAGACAGACTAACATGTGACCATCTACCACGTGACCCTCACTTCCTTAAGGTGGATTACCCACCTTAAGTTTAAAACTACCAATATGTGGATATATGGAGAGCCATTGAGATCATAGTCCCTTGGCCTGTACAGTCACAACACTGACCTGTGAGGGAAGGACGTCGCGTTAGTCTCAGCTCGAGGTTCCGAATTCTGCAAGGCGTTCTGTGCCGTCCGTTCATCGTCCGTCCCATTGATGCTCTCGGGGGTCAGCGGTGACTGCAGGTCCCCTGTGGCTGATTCCTGCATGAAAATAAAACCTCAGGTTGGTTTTTGCATCGTCCAAAGACGGCTAATCAGAGATGGTTTTAAATACACATGATCCTGCGGCAGATCACCTGATCCCAGATCCTATTCAGCCGGATCGGCCGTTCCAAATGTAGGGGACTTGACACGCATATGTTTAAAGGTTTAAAATATTAAGGGGGGGTTGAAAATAACTAGTGAAATGGAAAGCCATTTGGGTCAAAACACATCTAATCAAGAACTGTTATACGTGTACGTACGTTAAGGTAAAATTTATGAAGGTCAACCCACTTTTGTTATGTGTTTAGTGTAAACTTAAGACCGCTCTGGGGTTGTGCTTACCTTTTTAGGCGCCTTAGTCAAATCCTGTTTGTGCTTGAACTAGATAAGGGGACATAGTTAGAGTTTTCATCTACAACAAGACTCCTCTATCATGTAGAAAAGACTTCCATCACGACGGGGTTAGCACACACTGGGCAGTCGTACCCTTTACACTGGACACTGTTTGCTATGGGTTAGCAGCACAGGGTTTGACTGATCATTCATGATGCTGGGATTAGAGTGGGTTCAGTTGTTTCGTGTTAATCACATAAAGGGGGTTTAGCTCTGTGTTAAATGGTTCAGAAGAATCTGATGGAGGATCAATTGGGAATGTTTCAGATGGATTGCTGTACCACTTAACACCGGTCACCACTTTCCTTACCTTCGAAGACACCAAAGCCTGTTTGCGCTTTGAAGAAACGGACGATGGTAGAGGTAGAAGAACATGTTGAATTTCAGTTAGAATCAGAAATTAAAAGGCTGCTCGTTAACTGAGGGCGAGAGCGTATGAGGAACAGGGTTCAAGGTGCTCTGAGGTTTACCTGCGAGGGAGTGCTGGTCAGCTCCATCTTCTCCTGAGATTTCTCCTTCGCCAACCGAGCGGCTTCTTTAAATTCAGCAAATTTCTCCGCAAACTAGGGAACAAATACATACGTTTCTCCAAAAAACAAAAATGTAACTTCATTTAGAGATAAAATTAAGGCCAGACGTTTTTTATTACTTGTTTGGCGGGTCCGCCAATGTTAGATTTTCACATTTCCGAGGAAAAAATAAATAAAAAATCAAATCGCTTTTTTTTTTTTTTTAATTGTCGCCGATCTTGCATTCCTAGTTGAAAACGGCAATTTAAGACTCATGCCATCACTCAGCCACAGCTGAACCCTATTAGACGTTCATCAGCACCGCACCGCTAGATGGCAATAAAAACCCGCTAATCGCAGGTCATAATCACTAACGCATGCGCAGATCGGCTCTAGAGTTCAGCAAGATCGCCTGTATTGGCCAGTGTTGCCAACTTAGCGACTTTGTC
>JAVSBU010222200.1:0-11957 GCA_033118015.1 Loricariichthys derbyi
TATTACGAATTTTAGCAAATGCTTATAAGCATATTGGGATCAAAATGCTTTCATTATGTTCAATAAATGATTTTTCAGTTAGTGAGACCGCATACCTGAAGTGCTTGGAACAAATCCGCCCTGGTTTGCTGGACAAAGCAGATCCATTCATGTCTAATGGCACCATTCATTGGAAATCATACTTTGATATTCCCAAAAGATGTGTTGGCAACATTTGTGCAATCTCCAACTACACAATAGTTTGCAATAGTTTTGTTTACACTACAATCAACCACACTAGCTCTGACTGTAATGGCGGATGACTACCGTAGCCGACGTCATCACAGACGATTTTCCGAAAGTGGCAGAGCATGCAATCTGAACTCCGGTTCAGAACAGATGCTGGACAAAATTAATTTCTTAAAATCCATGGATTTAAATTTCACTTTTTTTTTCGACAGATATATGATATTGATGTTATTAGGATGGTGATGAATTTGCCCTTTAAAGTATGAAGGCCAGGCATGAACAGACAGACTGCTTTGTTATTTCACTTCACTGTTAAGCAATAGCATGACAGAAATATAGAACTGGAACTTCACCTTGGATGTCACTACAGGAACTGAAGTTACAATGTAAATGTAGTTTAATAAATAAAAATTATGCTACATATGAAGATGATGTTTTATGTTGCCACATCAGTATTAACAAAGCCAAAGTCATTATTTTATTAAAGTAACCTTCTTTTAATCTAATCTGTATAGTTTAAGCAAAGGAAATGACTTGATATACTCTACACCCAATGGCATATCAGTGAATGACAATATCTACATCCTTAACTCTGAGTTAAGATCTTCAGCTGCCAGTTTTTTCACATGTATGTGACAGTTGGCCATATGAGATGCAACAAAAAGTCTGTACAAAACCCACCTACTTTCAGAATCAAAACACCGGCAACTAAGCATATCAGTTTCCTGTTAGAACCTGAGCACTAACTTGTAAGCTATGATAAAAAAGTGTGTTTGTATTTTTATGCATGTATATGCACCTGATATACTGATCACAGTATAAAACAAATCTTCTGAGAATGCTATTAATAGCCAGCTTTCCCTTTGTCATTAATAGCCAGTTTAAGCAGAAAAAGAGAAGCATGTCCAAGCCACCTTGCCCCTTCTGATTTAGCCCACGCTAGGGCTCGCCACAAAACCATACATTCTACTATGAAACCAGAGAATGCAGGTGTACACCCAAGCACAAAACTGGATACCAGCATAATGAAACACCACATGCACCTGGCATGCAGTCTAACACAAAAGTTTAGGCACTTCTATTAATATATTCTGACGATTCTCCGAGTAAATAAACATTTGTTTGAAAACATGTCCAAACCTTTCCCACACAAGTTTTTTTTTTTTAAATTATACAGTAATAAATGATAAATCTGCTGGGCCACTGTGCCACCCAAAAACAAAAAGGGGTTTGCTTTTACATGTCAAAGAGAAATGGTACAATACCCATACTGCCATTCAACAAGCACAGGTATATACAAACAGGCAATGTACTCAGAAAGCGAAAAATAAATACCTTTATAACTTTTAATACAAAATACAATGGATTTCAAGAATTGCTGTCAGGCCCAATATGTCCAAAAGTGAAGAAAGTATCTCCCAAAACACCTCAATTTTTCTAGAAGAAGGAAAATAGATATACGGGCTGCCCATATATTTTGGGGACCCTCTTAACAAACCAGAATGGTAAAACATACATTTAGCTTAATGAAGACTTCACTTTACAGCATGTAATTTAGAGCGACTTCCAATTGATACAGTCCCAAGCAATTGTGGGTTAAGTGTCTTGCTCAGAGACCCAACAATGGCAGGTTGGTGGAGATGGAATTTGAACCCGGAACCTTCTGATCCATAGTCCAGTACTTTAATCACTAGGTCACCACAGTCCCATCACAGAGCACTCAAACTAGAAGTCTAAAGCTTTGTGAAAGTTATAAAATAGGAGGTATATCTGAGGGAAAAACATAACCTTTTCTCCACTATTCTTTGAAAAAAACATCCAGCCATAACAGTACCAAAATAAATGCATTGAAGTGCCTACATTAGATTTACATCCAGGAAACAAAAAAGGTATGTCATATTAGATAACAGTTAGATAGAGATGATGGAAAATTGTCAAGTTATGCACCTGTATATTAACAGATGTATCTTTTGGGAATACAACTGCAAATAACTCTGAATAAGTTGGAATTTGCTATTTAAGCAAGTCTCTGATTTGTTCATAAGGTCTAAAAGTGCCTTGACCAAACAAATACATCTACATCCCATTTTACGATTGCCCAACTTAAAATATTTCAACTTTATGATGGGAATCCAGTAATAAACATAAATACACATTCAGCAGAAACCATGTTCTGAATTTAGAATTTCAGATTTTCCTTGAAAAGTGATATTTAGTATACACACCCTACTTATTATTCTGCCTCATCATCGGTTTTTCTGGCATGTTGCGTCACACTTTTATTGCATTAGTACACATAATAACAACAATAGTTTTGTTTTTCCCTTTCCAAAACATTATTCAATTATTTACACAATTGTTTTGGTTTTCACTTTCAACACATTACTCAACAAATTGCACGAGTTACTCACTACTGTATTACAAAATAAGCTTTGTGTGAATGACTTTGTCCAACCGTGGTTGTGGTCGTGTTTAAAAGGAGTTCACTAAACACTATAATCTTTCCAGCAGATGAACTGTGTGAAGTAATGAGTGACATGATGGAGTGATGAGCGCAGGGAAATGTAGTGAGGATAAGCCACGGTCATATTTAAATATAGGATGTGCTTTGACAAATACCGTATATATTAAAATCCTCAATACTAAAAAAAAAAAAAAAAATCACATATACCAACTGATTTCAAAAGGTCAATTCTTCTAATCTAGGGAGAGAAATGTGTATTAAGAGTAAATTTTATTTTGCTTTCAGTAGGTCTTAAAATTATTACATTAAAAGATGCCGCTATAAATTGTTCCCTGCAAAGGTTGTTTTCTTTTTTTCCATTTGAAAAGCAACAAAGCTTACTATGACCAGGGATTCTTAAATATTTAAAATTGGATGCATGGCTGAGATGATTTCTTGTTTGTTTGTTTATTTCTTAACACTATATCAGCATGAGTGGATACAACGACTAGCAAAATTTATCACCCAGCATTCCTACTTAATCACAAACATTAAATCACATAAGCATTAGTTCAATAGCAAAGGATTCTGACTTTGAGGAGCATATGTCAAACAAATTAAATTAAATTATTTAAATGAATGTAGAGGAAATGTGTACTAACTCAATGCTGAAAAAAATAAAATCACCTTGTAATTTGCATTTCTAAAACAAATAATGGCACAAGTCTAAAACTGGAAACTATTCTGCAGTTAAAATGGAGTGCTTGTAGACCTTAAGCTGTTGGCTAACTAAAAAAAAAACATGTCCCCAACAAGAGAGATGTCAATAAAAAAAATTAAACACCTAAACAAAAGAAAACCTTACAGTCAGCTACAAAGAAGTTAGACACTTTCTCTTTTTCAGACTGGCACAAAGCAAAGGGTGTTAAAGCTTTTCTTCAGGAAAGGCATATCAAATCAGTGCCATGACTAGAAAACATTGAATGGTTCCATGACTTTCTCTACTTGATCTCTTTTACCATGGCTTTGATTAAAATAATTACATTTCTGAGATATGCCATATCTGTAATACCTAAATATGTACAGTATCTAAAAAAACCTATACACCTACAAAAAATAAACAGAGGTCCTTTATTAAACTACAGCATGTATCCTAGACAGAGTTTGATGCAATATAATAACAGTAACTCACCAATGAGTACACCCCTCACATTTCATGAGAAAAGACTATAGAATTGCAATTTGGATATAACAAAGTAGTAAATGTACAGCTTGTATAGCAGTATAGATTTACTGTCTTATGAAAATAACTCATCACACAGACATTAACATCTAAACAGCTGGAAACAAAAGTAAGTACATCCCAGAGTTCTAAAGGGTTCACAAACGTTCAAGCATCACTATAGGTGCACTTTTTAGTTCTACAATTAGAGACTGCAATCCATCTATTGCTCTGCATAATGTTTTATCTCCCTTTCACCCTTCTCTTCAGTGACGAGCACAGTTCAGGTACTACTAGGATGATGCATCATTCTGCCTTCTGACAATAACTGAACACAGCCATTAATGTTTAAATAGCTGGTAACAAAAGTGAGTACACCCCACAGTGAACATGTCCAAATTATGCCCAAAGTGTCAATATTTTGTATGACCACTAATATTATCCAACTCTGCCTCAACACTCTTGAGCATGGAATTCACCAGAGCTGCACAGGTTGCTACTGGCATCCACTTCCACATCTCTGTGATGACATCACAGAGGTGGTGAATATCTGACACCTTGCACTGCTCCACCTTCCACTTAAGAATGTCCCACAGGTGGCTCAACTGGGTTTAGGTCTGGAGACATACTTCCTCAGCAAGGCGGTTGTCATCTTGGAAGTGTGTTTGGGGTCATTATCAGGTTGGAAACCTGCCATGTTGCCCAGTTTTTTTAAAGGAGGGGATCATACACTGCTCAACAATATCATAGTACATGTATAGCCCAGTGTCGGCAGCACTCATGCAGCCTCAGACCATTCTCTTGGTACTCCTCACCAGGATTCTGCCTCACATGCTGGACACTATCTGAGGCAAACAAGTTGATCTTAGTCTAGCCAGACCACAGATTATGGTTCCAATAATCCATGTTCTTGGACTGCTCGTCTTCAGCAAAATATTTGCTGGCTTTCAGGTGTATCAGCTTCAGAAGAGGCTTCCTTATGGGACAAAGGCCATGCAAACCAGTTAACACAGTGTATGGTCTGAGCACTGACAGGCTGAACTCCCAGTTCTTTAACCTCTGCAGCAATGCTGACAGCATTCATGTGTCTATTTTTTAAGCCAACCTCTGGACACTGAACACATGGACTCAACTTGTTTGATCAACACTGGCGAGGCCTGTTCAGAGCAGAACCTGTCCTGGAAATCTGCTATATGACCTTGGCCACCATACTGTAGCTCAGTTTCAGGGTGTCAGCAATCTAGGCACTTTGTGGAGAGCAGCAATTCTACTTCTCACATCCTCAGAGAATTCTTTGCCATGTTGAATATCCAGTGGACAGTATGAGAGAATTATACCCAAAACAGCAAATGTAACAGCCCTGCTCCCCATTCCCACCTGGAACCTTGTAACTCTAACAAGTCACATGACACCAGGGAGGGACAACACCACAATTGGGCAGAATGTGGACATGTTCATTGTGGCGCATATTCACTTTGGTTACCAGCCACTTAGAATTTAATGGCTGTGTGTTGTTATTTTCAGAGGACAGTAAATCTATACTGCTATACAAGCTGTACACTGACTACTTTGATATATCAAAGTTTAATTTCTATACTGTTGTCCCATAAAAATATATTAGATTAGATGTCCCATAGAAAGATATTAATAAAATATTAGCAGAAATGTGAGGAGTGTACTCACTTTTGAGAGATAATGTATATTATAGCTATAGGGTTTCTGAATCAAACCATTTCAAATACCTCATTTAAAGACTTGCCTAAATAAAAATGTATTCTGACTGCAATCAGTAATAAACTTTAGAAAGTTTTAAACTAATAGGTTCTACATGACCAGCAAAAAGTGGTCTGTTCAGCCTCTATTGAGTGGTAGAGGTTTTATTCAGATATAACAAAGCTTGTCCTCGTTAGCGCTTTGCTGGCCTATATAACATTACATATCATCCCCAGACAAGAAAATGAGTCACCTTGTGTGTTTAAGTTGGTAGTAACTTCAAGCTCCTGCAGTTGGCATTACACGAAGATGATTAAGCTATAAATACCTGGTGTGTTGCAAACCAAATGATTGGCAAAAAGGAATGATTGTAATTGAGCATGCCAAAGGCTATGGCGATTCAGAGGTAGTTGAATTTACAGGTGTATCAAAGTGTACGGTCATACACGTCTACCAGGAGTAGCAAAAATCCCAGTCTAAGGAAGTACTTCCAGAATTGTGGCCGAAAGAGAAATATTTCTGAGAGAACACTCCACAGGGAACTGCATACCTTGACCATATGGAGCAGAGTGGAACACAAGGGGTATTTGCTCACTTCTGCTCATAAAGTTGCCTGGTTACAGTTGGACTGGACTGTTCATGACATATGACAATGCTGCTAAGCATTGTGTTCATAGAAGACCTCAGGAAACCTTCAATGAGGACCGCATGCACGCATGTGATTCAAGTCGGTGGAGATTCTGTGATGTTCTTGTGCCGTTTTATTTATGTGGAAATGGGTCCTATGGGTCCAATGCTGGACAACCACGATTCGCCTTTTGTTCATCATCTTGCCAAGGAATATATCGTTCCTATCCCTGTATTCCAAGATGACAATTCTCACATTCACAAGGCTGCAAATGTGACTGATTGGAACAATGAACATTTAAGAGCAGTCACACATCTGTACTGGCCCACAAAATCCCCACATATGAATCCTCTTCAAAGGCATCCACAGAATCTGGCTGAACTGCACAGTTCTTTGATACAAGAGTGGCTGAATATTAATGTCACCTACATCCAGGATCTTGCCCAGACCATGCTAAATCGAGCTGTTACTCATGCTTGTGATGGTATCACACACTTCAGGCACATTAAAGCCACAGGTGGCTACATTTTTTGTCTGGTAAGTATATTGAAGCCTGGTCTCACAAGCTTTAAATGGAGAAGTTCAGTTTATTTCCAATGACTTGTTTAATTTCATGCACTTTGATTTTCATACATAGATTTCATTCCTCTTTCTGACAAATTTCTATACAAAATGATGAGTTGAAATGCATATTCAAGTCATAGTTTTAAATACAAAATGCCCCAGAGGTTGCAAGACTACTAACCAACTCTGATGCTGTGATAATAATTATATTTTTACTTGCTTACTTAAATCTCAATACTTTCAAATATATTCCCAATAATTTTGTTAGCAGTTGTGATACTCAAGCAAGTACACTTTCGTTAAAGGTGAAAGTACCTTTGACTGCACTGTAGTAGGCCTTCACATCCTTGTACAACCTGGCACCATCTGTCTGGTAGAAAACAGAGTTTATGTTGACAAATCAGTTTTATTAAGAATCCAAATAGAAGTAAGTCAGATCATAAACAATGAATACCTTTCATGTATACAATAGGTCTACATAGAAAGTCCACTGTTCTGTATTACTCAAGAGTTACGCAATAGAACTGTATGGTTATATATCAAACATATTGTGATACCCTAAGTAATTGCAAAATGCGTTTGAGGGAAAAACGGCAAATCAAATTTGAAATGTACTGGCAGTGTAAAAAAGGATTATTTTATATTACGACAGAGGAATGTGTGATTAGGTAAAAGACTACATGGTTTCTCTGTAGGAAAACAGAGAATGATTGGGGAATTTCCAATACACTTCTGCAAGTTTTTGAAGAACAGTAAAAAGTGAAAGTAAAAAGAAAAGCAAATTAGTCAAAAACTCAACTAGAATGATGATAGCACATTAAAGTTTCCATTAAGGCCTTAACAAGGGTAGAGGAGACAGACCTTGTGCCACCAACACATAAATTTGCAATGGTCACATCACATAGGCTGCAGTAATTACACTTTGGAGGTAAAAGTTTGTGGACACTTACAAGTTACAGCCATAAAACATGATATTTGTATGGAATGTTTCCCCCGTTGCTACTTCACACTAACAGCCTTGACACTTACAACAAGGTTTTTATACTAGATTTAGGGAGAATAATTGTGAGGTAACCAACTGATGCTGGATAATAAATCCCTAGCTGACAACTGGAATTCCAACAAATCTAAAAACATGTCTAATGAAGCTACGGTCAGGGCTCTGTGCAAGCTAACCAAGTTGTCCATCAAAGCTTGCAAACCATTTCTTTATGGACTTTGTTTTAGGAATGCGCATCAGAAAACTCATCTAGAGAAGGGCCAAACTTAGAATGGCTGAGGTGTTCAGTACAACCCCTTCTACTGATGTTGTTTGTCAATAGGGAATTCATATTCTGTATATGGCTGCTAACAGACTACTAATTAGATGGGCTGTCTACTAATTTGACCACGTATGGCATCAAGAATGCAAAGTTAGAGCAAACCTATCTGTGTGTACAAAACGCCAAACGGTTAGTCTGAATTAACTCATATTCGAGATGCATCTTTCAGTGTAGCCCTCTATACAAGAGGTTCAAATATTGCCAGGAAATGAAAAAACATATGGACCAAAAAATAAATAAAGAACAAAGACTGGTAGGTGTATATAGTGTGTGTATGTAAATCTCTTGTAAATAAGCTTTTAGGACTTAACTTTGTATGGTTTGATAAGAGGAATAAACATTTACATGCATCACACAAATTTTGCATCACATTTACATGCATTTATATTCTCTTACTTTCTCTAATTTCTGGCAAAATAGCAGCAAGGGAGATTATGGGCGGAACAGAGTGGGTGGAGCTATTTCCTGTGATACTTTCACTACCACACATGACATTTAGTCTTGGCGGTATAGATTAGAATGCCTAATGAACTTAAAAGCCCCAGCAACATGGCGCAATACAGCATTAAGATTAGCAATTATCTGTGGAGCACCTACCAATGTTAAACACATTTTATTCATATAATAACTGCATATATGGCTTGTTTTTTCAGTGATGAAGGCTCATCACTCAATTATCAGCCATTGATGTGGCTTATCTGTGGACTTAACCAACATTAAAGCTAAAACACACAACTCCACTTTCCTTTAGCGTCACCACATTTGACTGCATACCAAACTCAGATGTGCGTATGCATAGATTTACCTGTTGTTTGTTTAAATTAGCTGCACACTGCTCAAACTGCTCGTCTTTGGTCTCCATGGCCTTCCCAAGTTTTTGAAGCACCTGCATTAACACAAAATGCCTTTTAAGAGAGATCACAGTCAGTCGGAGACACAGCCATGGGAACACAGGGTGGTGAAGTTTCACCACATCGGCAGACAAGGGCAGACGGAAAATATTTCAACAAAGTGTTGCACAGTCTGTGGAATGATAATCCATTAAATGCTAAAAGCAATGCCATTGCTAATGAGGTGGTGTAAATGTTCCACTGTGTGTATACACCATGCACAACATGGGGACCAATTATAATCTTACTGTTAGGATTACTACATATTAGCCTAGTCTCTATGAGCTCACTGCTTTTTACCTGTGGCTTTAAGAACCTTGTATAAAAACCTGTCATGCCAGCAAAGCAAAGGCTGAAGTGAACTGATAGAGAGGAAGTCAGTGAGGGCAGGAAGCAACAGCCTTCAAAACACAAATAAGCACTTCACTCATGTACACTACATGGCTACTGATGTACTCATATTTTCTTACTAGCAAAGTGAGTAAGCATTCAGAAAGATGTAGATCAGAAGAACATGGCTATATCCCAAATGTCAGTCAGAATACAGTTAGAGAACCGTTTCACGAGTTGTAGTTTGGTTAAACTTGTTAGGAGATGGACATCTCTGTAGTTTATTAAAGGCACAACTATTATTTGTGACTACAGACTGGACTTTTTAAGGATTCAATTCAAATACGTTTAATTTTTTCTTTAAATACACAACATGACAGTTAGAGCCTAGTGATTTAATATCCTTACGCCCCTTTTCGTGTTCTTACGCTGTTCGGGCTCCGGATCTACTTTCACAGAGTTACACAGCCGTTTAACGGTCTCTCACAAAAACCAACCGAACAAACCTTTCGAGTATAAATAATACACTACAGTGTCCTATTTCTGCATAGTAAGCTAGTATTCATTTCGGACAGTCCCGTCTCAATCACTCTACCTTCTCCTGAGCCCGATTCACGGACTTCTGGAACCTTTTAGCCAGGATGCCAGCTCCTGCTCCGATGTTAGATCCGAGTTTGCCCTCAGCCATCTTCACTCTGTAACAGCGCTCTCACTCTCGGCTCTGTCTGACTTCCTTCACCGTTCTGTAGGGCGGAGTGATGAACGCACGGCTGGAGGAAGAACTTTTGGGTTGGGTGTGAGACAAGTAATTTCTACGTTTTTCACAGTAAGCCTGTAGTACTTAAAAAGCAGCCACACGCCACAGGTAATTGGACCTCACCCAAAATGCGACAGTCTTGCAACACTCTGGAAGTGTAGATTGGTAACTCAGTTAAGCAGGTCCAAACAGGTCTGAATACCTAACCGAAGAGCTGTAAAAATAAATTAAGCAGAATGTAAAACAGCATGCCAGGAGCTGAACTACGTATATGTGGCGTCCTTACGCAAAATTAGTTGGGGACTTCGGCGGTGTCTCAAAACGAGCACTCAAAAGTAGCGATGTACACACTTTAGTAGCCTACATTATTGTAGAGTGTGATTTAGGACGTTACGCTTCAATTTGAGTTACCCGGATGGAGAGCTTAGTTAGCTTGATTTTACAGGGTTGTTCAGAAGTTCTCAATTTTTTCCCCTAACTTTTAATTATCTAACTTTTGTCTAACTTTTATTTATTTAAACTAAAAAGACAAGTACATTTTAGTAAACTAAAATAAAAGAACAGGCTTATCAAAAAGACTGCATGAAGTAAAACAAATAAATCAGTGTAATAAAAACAAACAAAAAACAGCTGGTTCAATCCCAACCCTGGGCTCTGTCTGTGTGGAGTTTGCATGTCCTCCCTGTGACCATGTGGGCTTTCTTGGTGTACTCTGGTTTCCTCCAACATTAAAAAGCTGGGTGTTAGGTTAACTGGTGTTTCCAAAGAGCCCTGAGTGTGAATGGGATGTGCCCTGTGATGGACTGATGATCTGTCTAGGGTCGTTCCTGCCTTGCGCCCTGTGTCGCCGGCTCAGCCCTGACCAGGATAAGCGGATAAGATCATGAATGAATGAATAGTTAGCCAAATTAATAGATTGCCCCAGGGTAACAAACATAATACAAACAAACTTTTAAAAATACACTCCTCAAAAAAATAAAGGGAACACTTAAAGTCCCAGTGTGTTTTAAAAATATGTCACATATGAGTAAAACACACCTTCTAATGACTTATAATATTTGTTTCTTTATTTTATGTGTTTATTTGACAAAATCTGGTTATAGACATATCTGCGCTCGTTTGCCATGTTGCTAAATTTAGCGAGTGCTACGTCATAGCATCACGTAATATGCTATTTTCGTTCACATGACACCAAACATGACGGACACAGCGAGCAATTCTGACAGTAGCGTACGAATTAGCGCTTATTTTGAAATACTTATTGAACATGTCTCAAACACACTTGTTGTATTTGATATAAAACAAGCCCAATAATGTCTTTTGAATCGTCTATTACACTTTAAATGTTCTGTTCGCAGCACGCGCCCGTCATGTGATAAATCATGGGACGATGGAAACGAACATATTAACTGGTCAATCTGACGACTTGGAATCTCTGAGGGGTTTCCCCAATTTATTTCTTTTAAATGCCTTATACCAACCAAAATTGGACTGAATTATTCAGTCTGGGCATATAATGGATCCAACTACTAGGTGTTAGATTTTTACCCTATATAATTTGATTGTATTACCTTCTGGGACTTCAAGCAACACAATGTAACTCCAAGTAAATCAGACTTCACATGGAAGCCACACACCATACTGAGCCTCATTCTGACTTGTTTTAAGGACATTACATCAAAGTTGGATCAGCTTGTAGTGTGTTTTTCTACTTTAATTGTGTGTTAATAATTTTTGTTAATAATTGTGTGGTTAGTAAATTTGATTTCCATTGATGATTTTTGTGTGATTTTGTTGTCAGCACATTCAGATTTGTACAGAACAAAGTATTCAATGAGAATATTTCATTCATTCAGATCT
>JAVSBU010222308.1:0-11957 GCA_033118015.1 Loricariichthys derbyi
CAACCCTATTTTTAGTCGTTGATCTGTCTTTTCATTGGTAGGTGGTTGGTCCTTATTTAGTGATTGATTGGTCTTTTATGGTAGAGCGGAGCTGTTTAAGATATAGCAGTTTTTATCGTTAGGTAGAGAGGGAGGGTCCATAGGGTATAGCGGCTCGCTCTTGCAAAACCCCTCGTGGAGAAGCCTAGTATTATAGCAATGGTGATAGATACAGTTAAGAGAAGGTTAAGAGAATGCAACAGGGTAGAAAGTAAGTGTGCGTGGGTGTTTGTGTTTTTGCACATCTCATGAGTTGGGGGCGAGATGATAAAGAAGAACCTAAATGCAGACAGCTTCATGAACAAGATTTATTAACTCATAACAGAATGGCACTCAAACAAACCAGAACAAAATAAATAACAATAACTAAATGAAGAAACTAAAGAGCCTTACCGGTTGACCCCCAGACCGTGGGGAGCTAGGACGCACAAGACGACGAGGTCACATCCGGAGGGAGGCGGAGCCATGTTGGTCCCCACCTAACGACCATGTAGGGACAGAGGTATGGCAGGAGGGCACAGGGAGCGACCCTGGGCGATGCCCCGGCCCTGCGGTCATCTCACCTCCTGAAGTCCACGGGCGTGTTGTTCCTTTACGTCCAGACACCATGCCAGATGGCCACCTATGGGGGCGGGGGGTGCTCATCACCGCTGCTGTGTGACCCTTTCTGTTGGGATACGGCCGCATGACCACACGAGTGCAGATGAAGGGCCCGGAGGGGGGATGCAAGTAACACAGAGGGAAGTGCACTTTCCCTGACCTGCCAATCTAAACCCTGTTGTACCTCGAGCCTCAAAGCTCTACATCGCCCCTCTCTACAAAGAAGGGGCAGCGGCATACAATCCCTTCGCTGCACTGATTCGCTCTGATCTCCACCTTTTAAAGGGCAGGATGCACCTGATGTCAATTAGGCACGCAGCCCTGCCGTGCTGCTAGATTGCTGTATAACACTATGTAATGCGGTGTGGACACAGATCCCTCACCCTGTTTATTCACACTTCCGTGTGGAAAGCAGCAAGGCTCGTTACAGCACGTGCTCCTTTGTGTGTTTGTTTATGTTTATTAGGGCTGTCAAAATAATTACATAATCATCTAATCAACTGTTGTATACTACAATAATTTTTTCCAAGGTTGATAGATTTCTTTAATTTACAGAATGTGAATTGCTGTACTATGTTGAGGCTACTAAGTTTGAATAAAACAAATCAGTAAATCCATGAATTGAGACCTAATGGGGATAATGAAGAGAAAAAAGTAGATATTTGTAGCAGCAACAAGCTTAATGGAATTTCGTTCATGTGATATCCACAAGTCTATGGATCAGTCCTACAGATCGGGGGCTTTTTCATCCACAGTACATATAATGGTATTTTTTGGGGGTAAAAATTGAATTAAATTAATTCTAAATTCACTCTAAAACACTTTTAAAGTGTTTTATACATGTAAGTAATTGTATACATTTTGCAATCCAATTTTAATCATCAAACACTAGAGGGTTTCCCATGGCCCTGGGATGGATTATATTTTTGTGATGAATATAAACGTTATAATCATCACTTTTTCCCAATATTTATATATTTTTTACGGTTTTGTTTAAGGATTCTATATTATGTATATTTTTATGTTACATTATACATACATTATACATTATACATTATACATACATTATATTATGTATGATTGCTACAGTGCTATCCGTAATTCTAGGGGATTTTCAGATGTCCCTCAATTTACTCTCCATCTTTTCATGTCATGTTACAATAACATACATAAAAATATCCGCCCTATTTAAGGGCATCATTTCCTAAAGAACAACATCTTCATTTTTGAGGGAAAATATCAGTGGTAAACGAGAGGTTAACTCTTCTTTTTAAAGTTTGCTTTTCCAATTTTATCTCATTAGCCTCATACGGTTGACCACAACTTGTCCATCCTGTTACAGGGAAAGATGAGAACAAACAATTTAATTTATTATTTACAAAGGTGCAGAATTATTTGATTTCATCTCTATGTCAGCCTGAATGTGCTTACACACTGTTCATTGATTAACATTATACCAGAACTTACACCATGTTACATAGACATGCACTTAAGAAGTGGACATTCAAATAGTTCCATACGTGAACTTGAGCCACATTAGTTTTGAATGGTTTAACATGCAATTTAAGATTAAACCTTAAAAATTGTGAAAATTAGTGTTTCAGCTTCGGAAAACTGTAAGGTCCAAAATGCACCAAATACCTACAAAGACACCTATACACTTGGTCCACTGGACATTGACATTAAATTAGGATCCACGCCAGGTCTGCTGTGATTAGCACGGGCAGTTTGGTGTGGAGACTATGTCACAGCTGAACCCAGTGAGGTTTCTACGTCCTGTGCATGTGCCGGCAGCGATCGTGGGCAAGGAAATCAAGTCCTCACAGATTGGGTTCAGCTGTCACTGGTTACTAAAGGAAGACATGAGAATCAAGTGGCACTGGCCATTATGTAAGGTAAGACCTATTATGTCTGGCGGCCCAACGTTTGTACTGGTTCACCATGACTCATGCAGCTGGTGTGGGGCATTAGACGAGGTTTTAGTGATGCATGGTTAACATCTCCACACCTAGATGCGTCCCAAGCTGGTGTGTTGCATCCTGCATATGCAGCATAATCGCAGTATGCCCAGCGGGTTTACACACCAATCTTGCGCTTGATGCCAGAGATGGTGAGGGACAAATGTACCACTTTTCCTTTGTAGAGGGAGGGTGGAGTAAGACCTGGAGGCCTGAGGTAATCGTCAGGGTGTAGCACTTTAGAGTAGGGACAGGTATCTGCATCTCTACGCCGCTCGAACCCCCTTGGTACCCTTTGCACTCCTAAAGGATCCACATGGGGATTACCACTAGAGCATCCGATAGCGTAGGTGGGTCATCCGAGGCCTGTGCCCTCACTGCACCCTGCCATGCCTCGCTCGGACCTCCCCTTTGTCCCAGTGGTTGGCCAGTTTGGTACATCGGGCCATAAAAGAGGTTCCATGCAGTGTGTTTAGCCGGATTGGTAGGCTGGCCGTAAAACCGGGTCCATTTCACCTTAGACGTGTCCTAGTTGTCACCGTGCACCCTAGCCCCGTCCACCCTTGGGGGTTACGGTTTAGTCTTTGCTTTTGTTGTTTTGCTTTAGTTTCCTCAGTTTCTGTATTTTACGTTCAATAAAGCCTACCCTTATTCATGAAGCTGTCTGCTCGTGGGTCCTTCTTTCCACCTCGCCCCCCACATCGTGACAACATTAGATTAAATTTATTGTATATCCTGAAATACTTACTATTGGGAAAATTGTGTTAACATTATCAGAACAGTGGTGATAGATGTGGTTAGGGGAGGTTTAAAGATGCAGGAGGACAGAAAGTAGTAAGTGTGTGTGTGGGGAAGAATTAGATCATTTCAGCAAATCAAAGTTTGTGAAAGTTGCTTCCTGTAAACCATGTGAATTCCACAACGCTATACCCTTTCACCATTTATCTTCACCCTTAAACTTTGTTTTTTATATGGATATATTGTTAAATGTTGCTGCTGAGTATGTGCTTATATTAGACTGCATTTCCCACAGAGCCTGAATTAACTGGTAGTTGGGAAGACGACTGGATATTTGGTCTTTAAATGCCTGAATATATTATTAAAGTGAATCAGATAACTGTGATGTGGTCATGTGAAGTTTAAAGATACAGTAGAAAGTAAGTGCTTTTGTGTGTGTTGTACAGGGGGGTTTATCTAGACTTGATAGACTCCAGATGTGGCTGTGAGATAAACTCAAGGCAAAGGCTTGGTGTGTTATGGAAGGGGGTTGTGTTTGTGTTGTAGGCCCAGTATGATCACGTCTTTTGGGTAATTTGAAAAGCGACAGGCAGGACAGGGTCAGAGATAAAGTTGCCGGTCGTGCACTCTGAAAGAACAGCAGGAAATATAGGAGAGAGGAAACTTTCTTAGTTCTCACCACATCCTTTACTTGAGCTGACATTCAGTTTCTTTTTTCCCCAGTTTTTCTTTTTCATTTTTTTTTTTTTACAAAGGCTATTCCTTTGTTCGCCTATGACCTCAGCATGCAAAGCTCTAACACTCAATCTATTCCACCCAAGGGGCAAATATTTATTCATTTTTCATTTCTACTTTATATGTGATACATTACCAGATCCGTTGCTGTGGTACTGCTGGCCCACAGAGCCTCTTTAGATCTGTATCTGACAGTCTGTTTAGCTCGTATGGCCTATCACAGCCATCTGTTTATGGAAGGTCTTAAAATAGATCTTCATTTAATAGCTTTTTTATGTTCCCACCCACTTATATCATGCTCATTAAGTGCCTAAATTTTCCCAAACCATTAGGCACACTGAACAGTGAGCTTTTAGACCAGCCAAAAGCTGAGGTTAACTATCGGAACTGGTTTGTAGTGGTGCAGGGAATGAGTCAATGGGCTAAAAGTAGGGTAGTGAAAATGGAGGTAATTACACTCAAAACCACACACACACATAGCCAAGATCAAAACAGACTTATAGTAAAGAGTAAACACTGAGAGGGTAACATCATTCTTTGGCATTGTTATGATGTTATTACATGCTAACAATTGGAAGGATCAGAAATAGTTGTGCAATGTTCTATATTTGGTTTGTTCATTTTTTCTGAGAGGAAATGATCTGCTAAAGATTGGAAGAATATGCAGAAATAGAACTCCATCCTGTGGCAACAGAGAGAGGATATGATCATCTGCAAAAGACGGGAAGGATATATAGATTGTCCTTTGGTAGTATGGGCTATTTAAAGCTCTGTTATTTTGTCTGTTTACCTGCTTAGTTTACAAGTCTTGTTTTCTTATAGCACATGATGCCATTGTAATAATTATTTTGCCATTCTGTTGTCATTATCTACTAAAGACTGACTGGATAGAAACAACAGAACTGTACACGACCTCCTGTGAGTTCCACGCGGCTATATGGTTGGATCATTTTACTTTTCCTGAAAATTGGGCAAATCTGCAAGTATCAAGGTGGCTCTGCAATTGGATCATTTTACTTTTCTTGAGAGAAAATTATTTTCATAATTTCCTAAGATTGGAAGTTTATCTAAATAAAATCCATCCTGTGGCAAAATCCGTTTGGTCCGTTCTACCTTTCCTGAGAGGAAATGATCATCTGCCAAAAACTGGAAGGATAAACGCCATAACATCAACATAACATAACACTGCTAGGTGAAAAACATTAACAGACTAATGCAGCATGTTCTGCTGGGAAACATTGGATGATGGCATTCATAAGAGCATTGCTTTGACACTTACCACCTAACTAAACATTGTTGCAGAGTACACCCCTTCATGGCAATGGTATAACCCACCTCTTTCATTAAGATAATACGCCCTGCTACACTGCAAAAAGTGCTCAGATCTGAATTTAGGGAGGTGCTGGACATTTAGGGATGTGCAACCCATGCAGGTTTGGGCTATATACAGGTACACCTCAAAAAATTAGAATACATGTACTGTGAAAAAGTTCAGTATTTTTTGTCATTCATTTCATAAAGTGAAACCCATATATTATATAGACTCATTACACATAGAGTGAAAACTTTCAAGCCTTTATTTCTTGAAATTTTGATGATTGTGGCTTACAGATAATGAAAACCCAAAATGCAGTGTTTCAGAAAATTAGAATATTACATAAGATAAAGAGTCACTACACACAGACGAATCCTAGACATGATCTACAAATGTCACATTCCTCATGTCAAGCCGCTCCTGAACCAGAGAAACCATCAGAATTCTTACCTGGGCTGTGGAGAAAAAGAATGTAAATTTTGTAAGCCATTTGGAAATAAAGTTAACAGATTCTAGTGGAAGAGTGGAGAGGCACAGAATCCATGTTGTTTGAATCCAGTATGAAGTTTCCACAGTCAGTGATGATTTGGCGAGCCATGACATCTGCTGGTGTTGGCCCACTGTGTTTTCTGAAGTCCACAGTCAACATAACCATCCAGAACAGGAAATTTCAGACACTTCATGCTTCCTTCTGCTGACAAGCTTTATGTTGATACTGATTTCATTTTCCAGCAGGACTTGGCACACTGCAAAAGGTGCCAAAAGCTGGTTTAATGACCATGGTGTTACTGGGCTTTATTGATCAGCAAACTCACCTGATCTGAACCCCATAGAGAATCTACATTGTATTGTTAAGAGGAAGATGAGACACCAGAGCCAACAATGCAGGTGACCTGAAGGCTGCTATCAAAGTAACCTGGGCTTCCATTAAATCTGAGCAGAGCCACAGTCACAATTCATGCAAAAGGAGGGATAATCAAGTAGTGAGTGCATAGAAATGAACATACTTTATTTCTCTTTAAAATATCCTTTTTTATTGATCTTATATAATATTCTAATTTTCTGAGACACTGAGTTTTGTGAAAAAATATTTAACTCTGTGTGTAATGAATCTATATAATGTATGGGTTTTCATTTTCTGAAATGAGTGACAAAAAAATTGCGCTTTTTATTCTAATATTCTAATATTCTAATATTCTAATTTTTTCAGATGTACCTTTATACTTCCTGCATAAAAAATGTAGTCACCTTGCATGTTTTAGGTGGCAATAACTTCAAGCTCCTAAGGATGGTGTATCATGAGAACGATCAGGCTGTAATAACCTGTGGGATGTGCAACGGGATGCCTAGATTGAGAAGAGGTGGTACAGTGAGGTGAATGTCTCATTCGATGTTTGGTTTGGAAAGCAGATGATAATGATTGGCAAAAAGGAGTGATTGAATTTGGGCATGCCAAAGGTCATAGTGTGAAGCTGAATTTTCAGGTGTTTGAAGTGTACAGTCATACAGGTCTACCAGCAGTGGCCTAGGAAATTCTCATCAGAATTTGTGGAGGTATTACATGCTATGAGGTACATTTCAACATTGCACATGTGACTAATAAGAATATGATCAGAGAGTTTATCTCCAAATAGCAGTGGGAGTTCATCAGGGTTATATGTTTTGTCCAAGAACTCTGGATTAATAACATTTCATCTAATATGTCAGCTAACAATGATCTCAGTCATGAAAACACTATGTTCATGCAACATTGTGTTTTACAACGTGTTCTATAAATAAAGTCTTACATTCTTAATTATTTGACTGTATTCTGTCATCACAATTTCCCCATTTTTGGACCCTTCTATGAGTCAGAGTCCAAGATTCGAGTCAGGGAGTTTTTCTTGGAATTAAACAAAGTTACTACCATCAAATGAGCCCAGACATGGTATCATTATAATAAATGGAGAGAATACCATTTGTCACTCCTCTCATTAGTATAGCTCTGTTCTGTATAAGTGAACACAGTGGAAAGACTAAAATTAGACGAAGGGTTTGGTGGGGAAGGGTCTGTATGACTGGCTGCTCCATGTGTATTTAATTCAGTCTTTCAAAATACAGTTATATCTCCATAGCGCAATACCATGAATTGCTTGTAGCTATGCAGGCATTTATGTCAGGAAATATGAGCTGGACTGAATATAGAGCCTTGGAGATTCCCTTTCTATACCACATGTATCACATAATCAATGCGTGTTTGTTTTTCTGCCTAATTAAAATGTTAACCTTCATTTATTCACAGTCATAATTGGAGTTTGGAAAAACAGAGACGACGTCTGGACATATATGCAATTACGAGAGAATATGAATGGATATTTGATTGATTATTTTCATAACTTTTCGTCAGTATGAAGTGGAACATATGGATGTTGCTAATCTTCTAAAAACCTGATTTTTTCACATTTTTTCTGCAGTTTACATTACAGTAATTTGCAACTGAAACAGCTTTGCCCCTGGTGATTCATGACAGGTTTGATTGATAGACTGTAATCTGTGCAGACAATCTTAGACAGATGAAGGAAAGCAGGAAATTACTTATAAAAACAATAGGGGAGGCAAATACTGGTTTCGTGTTTGGGTAGGGGCTACATTTGGGGTGCAGAGTTATAAGGACCCCATTGTGTGTGTTGTGCGTTGTGTATGTGTGTGTGTTAAAATTCAGTGGTTTCTGCTGCTGAGTGCCTTCCTATTCGGTTTGGACAGGAAAAGTGGAGTGGAAAAAATGGGGAGAAAGGAAACAGTAAAAATAAACGAGTAAGGGTCTGTGCGCAGACAGGAAATGACATGCAGCACAAAAAAATGGCCTCTGTTGGTCTTATGAACATGCAAACACATTGACACAACATAGTGTATCATGTTTTCAGCAATTGTAATAGAGTCAAGCCTTTGGTTTGTAAAATTTTCAGGGTTTTATTAGATTATGGCATGACAGGTAATGTTAGTGCTGCACCACTTCACTGAATCAGGTTCGATCTCTGGTTTCATGTACTAGAATAAACCATTTGTGAACGGTTTTGCATTTTTCTTCCAGTACACTTTGATTTGGAACCAGCATTTTATTTCATCTCCAAAACCTCCCAACTCTTATCTGGCCCTAGGTGTGAGTGAGTGATGCTCTGTGATGTGTCTCATCTACCACCTAGTATTTTATGTGATTCCACTGTCCATCACCAGGATATGGTATGGAAAATCACCATAGCATCAGTTCATCAATGTCTAATTAGCTTCTTTCTTTTACTGTTTTTTTCTTTTCTTCTTTTTGCATTTTTTTTCTTTCTGCCATGCTTCACTTCTGTTGCTCTTTTCTTTTTGTTTTGTTGTTCTTTTCTCCTTCCATTCTAACATCTGCCAGTCCATCTATTCAGCCTTATCTTCTTGCTTTATTATTTTTCGTTCTTTATTTTTGTCTTTTATTTTTTTCTCTTTTACTTGTTCCTTCCTTCGTTTTTTTTGTCATTTCTTCTTTCTCTCTTTACTCTCTCTCTCTATTGCCATTCCCCATTTCTTTCATCCTACCCTCTGCTCTACTCTTTTTTTCATTTATGTTTATTTCTTACTTTCTATTATCTTCTTATTTTCATCCCTTCCATCTAAGCTGTTGTTTTGCTTTATTCTTGTTCTTTTGTTTGTTTTCCTTACATTCTTTGACTATTACACGTCCTTCTTTTCTTTCTGTTTTGCCATTCCTCCTGTCATAATCTTTCTTTCTGTTATGTTTATTTCTCACTTTGTTTGATCTATCCATTTGTTTCTCTTTTCCTTTTTGCTTCCTACATTATTTCTTTTGTCATTTATTCTTTCTTTCTATCTTCCTTCCGTCCTTTGTTCTTAGTTGTTTGTTTCTTTCATTCTTTTTCATCTAACCTTTCTTGTTTTTTCATGTCTTTTGTTTGTTTTTCTTTCCCTCTTTTGTGTTTTACATTCTTTGAATTTTATGTGCCTTACATTCTTCCTTCCTTCTTTCCTTTTTTCCTCTGTCCATCCTATACTTATCTTTCTCTTAATATGTCGTTCTTCTGTTTTCTTTCCTTCTTACATCCCGTTGTTCTGTTCTTTCTTCCTTTCTGTTTAGTAGTATTTATTTTTGTTCATTTTGCCATTCCTCCTGTGTTTCTTTCATTTGTCCTCCCACTGAACTCTTTTTTTCGTTTATGCTTACCTCTTACTTTCTTGTTTGATCTATCCTTTTGTTTCCCTTTTCCTTTTTTCTTCCTTCCTTTGCTTTTTATCACTTATTTTGTCTTTCTTACTTTCTGTCTTCCTACCATTCCATTCATTTATTTATTTTTGCTTTTATCTCTTTCTTTTTCATCCTTCTAACTAAGCTGTTGTCTTTTTTCATTCTTGACTTTTGTTTTTCTTTTTCTCTTTTGTGTGTCTTACATTCTTTGACTTTTTACCCTTCCTCCCTTTCTTTTTCCTTATTTCTGTCTTATCCTTATTTCTGTCTTATCCTTTTTGTTTTACTTTTTACTTTTTCTGTTTTCTAACATTCTGTTGTTCTGTTCTTTCTTCCTTCTTGTTTTTAAGGAAAATTGAATACCTATAGTAAGTGTCTGTGGTTTCTATGTGTACAACTGTATCTAATTGGCTTGTAATTATGAACTACCAACAAACAATGAGAGGGCAGGATTCAGTTCATCTGAATGCATTAAGGTAAATAATTAGAGATATTTAAACACAACAGTATCTACACAAACATAGAAGAACACATGCTCTTTCACTAGCTCTAATCTTTTCAATTCACATGCATGATTATTACAGAACTCATCAGTAATTTATTGGGTACAGTGATTTTGCATGAATGAGTCAAAACATATGGGAAAGAGACCGGGTACAATTTCCACCAAGTGCTTTGTTACTTATATATGAACAAAAGCTGATATATTTCTTTCTATTCTTCTATAAAACCTTTGGGTCTAAAAGAACATTGGCGACAAGACCTGCATCAGATGACTCATTATCAACCTTTTTATATCTGTCTTCATCTTTTTCTTGCTCTTTTTCTCCTGGGCCCCAGGTGCACAGACAAATACGAAGTCTTAAAGGACAAATGCAGAATCTACACAGATGGACACAGCTGAGCTGAATAGACTAATAAGAGATGCTGAAGGACAGACAGTCGAATTTGGCTCCGACCCGCACAATTACAGTGCATATAGGTGAAGTAGAGCAGAAAGCAAAGCACTGTGGGGACAATGGCTCATTGGTGGATGCATGCACAATTCAGTCTTCTAATGCGTCCATTAGTAGTACAGCTACAGACAGTCTGTTCAGACACGAGACATATTGGTTCTTTTTCTTGATTCAGTCACTGCCATGCAAATAATCTTCCTTAAGTCTGGGATAATATTCAGCTACAATATGCATTATATGATTCTGCAATAACAAATGCACAGTCCATTATCATTCACCAGCCACTTTATTAAGTGCACTTCGTTGTTTCTACACTTACAAATGCACTGTGTAGTTCTACTATTACAGACTGTAGTCCATCTGTTTCTGTACATACTTCATTTCAATTTACTCTGTTCTCTGATAGTCAGGACCCCCACAGATCAAGTACTATTTGGGTGGTGGATCATTCTCAGTACTGCAGTGATACTGAGTGTTGTAATAGTGGTGTTAGTGTGTATTGTGATGGTATGAGTTGACCTCAGTGTCACTGCTTGACTGAAAATAGTTCACCAAACAAAAATGTCCAGAAACCAGCATCCTCTAGGCAGCAGGGGCACTGATGAAGATGACTACCACTGTACAACAACAGATGTCTACTGTCTCATGTTATATCTATAAGGTGGAGCAACCAATGATATTTACATTACAGTAGCATTAAAGTCTTTGTGACTATGGTCAACATCCTGTTTAACGGAAAGTTAACCTGTACTTAAATTTGTTGTCTTAAGGTGTTCAAATATGGGCTCTCCCTGATTTACAATGGGGATATGTTCTGACAAAGCCATTGTCCATACAATTTGAATTTATTGTGAATCAAGGAGTTTGATACATATATGGTTTATCCTCCTGACCCGGCCCATTCATTTATGTCCTTTATAAGGCCAGACTTTTTTAATTACTTGTTTGGCGGTTTCGCCAGTGTTAGTTTTCCACATTTTTGAAAAAAAAATTTTTTGGAAAAATCGACTTTTTTATTGCCGCTGATCTTGCATTCCTATATCAGTTGAAAACGGAAATTTAAAACTCGCACCATCGCGACTGACGCATGCGTAGAATGTACCAAAATCTGTCGTCAAAAATGCATGCGCAAATGAAGCAAATCAGAGAGTAGTGGTCATGAGAGAGAGAGAGAGAGGTCAGCTTAGGGACTTTGTCACTATATATTTAGCGACTTTTCAGATGTCTAGCGACTTTATTTTTTAAAAAGTGACTAACGACAAATCTAGCGACTTTTTGTGGTGTTATCAGAGACTTTGAGACTCTGAGATGAACTGCGCTTGCCCAAAGCTGCCACATTGAATGCCAACAGAAATTATAATTATATTTTTCCGTTTTTCATATTGTTTTAAGTTATA
>JAVSBU010222418.1:0-11956 GCA_033118015.1 Loricariichthys derbyi
CCTGTTTGGATGCTGGGGTGATTTGATGTGATGTTTTTAGCCATATAGTGCACATTGGTTTGGCTCCTGATGTTCGCGAATTGAAAATTTAAAAAAAAAAAATTCTAACGTGAAATTTCATTTTTATTTCCTCCGCCGTATTCAGGTTTTCATAACAGAAATCCACCAAACAAGAAATAAAAGTCTGGCCTTACTTTCACCTGAAAAGAGGATTTTGGAACACTGAGCAACGGTCCAGTTCTTTTTCTCCACAGCCCAGGTCTCTGGTTCAGGAGCAGCTTGATGTAAACACACATTTGTAGCTCATGTCTAGGATTCGTCTGTGTGTAGTGACTCTTGATCTTATGTAATAGTCTAACTATCTGAAACACGGAATTTTGGGTTTTCATTGTTTTTAAGCCACAATCATCAAAATGTCAAGAAATAAAGGCTTAAATTTTCACTCTATATCTATATATAGAATCTATAATATATGGGTTTCATGTTCTGAAATGATTGACAAAAACATTGAACTTTTTCATGATATTCTAATTTTTTGAGATGTACTAGTATAATTGTAGAACTACATTACTATCACTTAACAGACAACCTTATCCAGAGTGACTTAAACTCAATACAATGCAAGGAATTGTGGGTTAAGCTTCTTGCTCAATGACCAACAGTGGGAGCTTTGGGAGAGGTGGGATTCGAACCGTGGCTACCACAGTCCCAGAAAACTGTTAAAGAAGATTTTAACCGTTAACGGTAATGAACGCCCATTATATAGGACCGTTAAGATAGGCTGTACTGAGCAGAAACATAACACAGCAGCAGTTCACCTTCACTCTACGACCACGTTCATTAAAGCAGGATTAAGGTTAAATAGATTAGATGAACTGCGTCCCAAACGCTATTTTAGAGCAGTTACGCTAAACCCCTATGCTAGCATTGAAGTGCCTAATATAAGGCGCTAAACTATTAACACCCAGCACATTTTCTTAATCTTAACGAGGCCGCCATTAGAACATAAAGTGACATTTACCTATCGGTGCATCTTTAAGTTTTGACGCTCGCCTTCCATTCCCTCCTTTATCAAGAACACCGCTTCCAGACTTCTTTCGCGACGCCATGTTTCTGAAGCGATTCATCGCCGCCCCTACCAATTTTTTAACCTGGCATCAGTCACGTGAGCGAGCCCAATCACGTCCAATCACTGACCGGGGATTGCTATTCTCAACGAATCAAAATTTAGACGTTCAACAAAGGCCCGCCCATTCATGTCACCGCGTTGCCTAAGGTTACAGAGTGACGCTTCAGAAATGAAGAACGTCCTACATTGATTTGTTTATTCTTGTTTTGTTCCGGCCCTCATGACTTTATCATTTGTCAGTTGTTTACAGAGTGTTAATAATGTTGATGCTGCAATTAAATAGTCATTAATTTATTGTCTTATCCACTTTATGCTAGTCAGTGTTGCAGTACAGCCAGATCCTAGCCAGCAACACAGGGCACAAGGCAGGAGCACCCTAGACAGGATGCCAATCCATCTTAGGACACGCTCACACACTAAGGGCATTTACTAATCTCATGTCCTTGGAATGTGGGGGGGTGGAGAGAAACTGAGTGTCCAGAAAAAAACCCACGTGGACACAGGGAGAACATGCAAACTCCACAAAGGTGGAGGCCATGGTCAGGATCGAACCAGGGATCTCAGAGCTGTGGGAGGCAGTGCTAACCACTACAGCACTGTGCTACCAACAATAAATAGTATAATAATTAAATGTTACTCAAGGGGTCCTGCAGGGTTCTGTGCTTGGACCCTTACTATTCATTATTTACATACTTCCAATCGGTCAGATTAAAACGTTGTTTTAACATCAAGTTTTATTCTTACGCAGATGATACCCAGATTTATCTACAGACCAAAATCATTGGTAATCCATCCCTTGGTGACCTGTATCTCTCACAAACTGGACATTGGATGAACCACAACTCACCAAGGCTAAACAGTGACAAGACTGAACTCATTTTTGTTGCCTTATCTCATTGTCTGTAGTCTTAAATCTAGGTGTCATGCTTGATTCCCATCTGAAATTAGACTGTCATGTCTGTTCCCTCATTAAAACCTACAACTTTCACCTTCCTAATATAGCCATAATCCGACCATCCCTTCTTCTCAGAGAACTTAGGTTTTCACTACTCCATAAACTTCAAATGGTCCAAAACTGCAGTTTGTATTCTCAATTACACCCGGCCGCTCACATCAACACATTGCACCAATTCTCCAAAACTTCACTTTAAAATCTTCCTACTCACCTAAGCTCTCAATAATCTTGCTCCTTCTTACCTTGCTTATCTTCTTCAATCTTACAATTCTGGGTATTTCTATAACTGAATCTGAAATCTCCTGGGACAAGTCTCTAGAGTAAGAAGTGTGCAATGAATAAAAACATCTAGTTCTGTAGATAAAAATAGCTTTTTAAAGATGTGAATCAAGAATAATCAGTTTTGAGCCTATGAGCCTATATATGAGAAAGCCTATGGTTATTAAGTTCTGTACAACTGTGGTGGGCAGAAAAGCACCTCAGAATGTACAATACTCAAACTTTCTACAAGAACATGTGCAGTACAGAAAACTATGGCTGCTGTGGGTACAAGTTCACCAAAAACTAGACATATTGGCACAATGTAGCCTAGACTGATGAATCCTAATCTCGGGATTGCCACAGACAGTAGGGCAAAACAACATGAATTTATGAACCCAGATTCCCTGCGGTCAACAGTCAGAGATGATGTAATGATGAAAGTAATGTTTTTTTTTTTTGGCACATTGCAAGCCCATTAATACCAGTCTATCATTGCTTGAATTCAAAGACTATTTCAGTATTGTTGCTGACCATATGCACTGCTTTCTGGCCACAATTTATCTTATCTTCCAGCATAATAGTGCACGGAAGCGTGGATAAGCAGGGTGAGGGATCTGTGTGCTCGGAGTGTATATAGTGCTATACAGTCATTTCGCATCACAGCATGGCTGGTGCTTAATTGACATCAGGTGCATCCAGCCCTTTAAAAAGGCGGGTGCACCTGATAAGAGTGGATCAGTGCAGTGGCATTATCCTGTGCCATGCGAAGAGATCGCACGCCACTGTCCCGTTCTGTTCTAGTGGCTGGGTGCTTGTAGCCTGCAGCAGCGGCACTAGTGATGCACTTGTAGTATCTTTGCTTTCTTTTTCAGATACGCTTACTTCAGAGGCACGTCTGAGCTGGTGTGTTCCACCCATTTTGCACCACACAGTGATAGAGGGGTAAGCACACCCATTGCCCATTATGGACTGAAATTCCTCCAGAATCTTTAAATCGTATATTAATAATATTATGCACCTTAGAGGGAGAAATATGCAAATTATTTAAGGAACATTATTTTGGAACATTTCAGTAAATTAGACAAACTGGAGAATCTCTGACCATTTTTAGTCCCTGAACATTCATTACAATCACCTGTTGGCCTCACAGTATTACTTAGTTTTTAAAATTGCTTTAGTAACACTAATTTGTGCAAGTCCTAACATTTTTTTGTGTTGCAGGCCTGAAATGCAGGACAACAAACAAAATGAAGTTGACCAGAAAAAACATGAAATAGCTTGGGTTCATACTGTCTGCAATGAATTAAATATAAGACACATTGTCACTAGGCGTGCATCAGGCTCCCATTCAGCCACTAGAGGGCAGAGCTGGCACGCCGATTGCCCTGAGCTCAATGGTTCGAGATCATCCAGGCGTGCTCAAAGCAATTAGGTGCGATGAGAAAAAGCTTTTTGGGCATCTATTTCTGGCATTCAATAGTGTTTCTCGTCATGTCCTTGGTTGCTTCCTGTGTCGTTGCCAACTACCTTTGCCATACCTTGTTGTTCGGGTTATTAGCGATGTTTAGCATCAGTAGTTCTTTTCGTGCGTTATTCTGTACTTTTGCTCACATTTGGCTTTGGGTTTTTGGCAGCGTTTCATTTTCATTTTTGCTTGTGGTTCGTTTTGTTCGGCTCTTGGTATTTTTTTGTTCATTTTGGTCGAGCTTGGTCTTGCTACATTAGTTTAATTGCGTTTCTTCATCCCCTTATTTACAAAGTGGCCCTTTCTGTTTTCCCCAGCCTACCCTTCTCCTCGCTCTTTGCCCATCTTTCTCATCTCTCCCTAGCATCCGCCCAGGTAACAATGTTTTGGGTGGTTGCCCATTCTATTAGGTAAGAAGGTACTGGCTGACCCCACCAAGGGGGAGGAGGAGTATGAACCAGGACGTCCGAGGTAACCGTTAGGATCCTAGATAGAGTAGGGCGAAAGGGCACCTCCCATTGTCACCACCCCTCATCCCAAGCGCATACACAGCACCATCTTCTGTTTGACCCCTGCTCTTAGGTCCTTTTCACCCACCTCATGACACTGTTTTGTTTGTTTTTTAATTATTTATTGCATTTTCCAACATCTCAACTTAATTTGGGGTTATATTTAGTTTTTATGATCTAATCCTAGCACTTCGGGCTTTTTATTTATATGTATATGCATGGTTGTCTCCAACAGCAATATTTTGTACAGGAAAAATAATTAAGAGATGATTTCCAAAAGGATTAAAAATAATTTTATTACTAACGGTTTGAACACACTTTTATTTGTTAAAAACATTTCAATCATGCAGGCTATGAAGTTTGCTACAACAAAACAAAGCTATGCAAAAGCAACCTATAGATATATGTATTAATCTTTGCTTTTAGCACTTTTACCCCTTGCAAGACGTCTTTGCTTTTGGTTATTTGATTATCTGCATTTTGCACTATACTGTATTAAAGTGGCCATTTTAGGATTCATTATTTCTTTTCAGACCCTTTTCAAGCCCATTTAGGGCTTCTCCAACTGAATGTCCTCTTCCATGGTATGCATCACATCCTGGTATGGTCCGTGGACTTCAGTGCGCTGGATTTGATCATAGGTGGAGTTGCACTCCTCCAAGTTTAGACCCTATAAATAAAAATATGATATAATTTAGGTTACAAAGATTATACCACTATAACATTTGTATTATATTATATATTTGTACTATAGTACTACTGTAATTTAATTAAACAAGAACTATGCTTTTTTTTTTTTTTTTTTTTTTTTCAAAGGGCGACCAGCTGCCTTTTTTGTACATAATTAGATAATACATATCAGTAGGGAAAATCCCACAAGATTCAGCTTTCAAAAATGCTGTACAAAAAAAAAATGCTGTACAAAGGTTACATATTAGGGATCAGTGAAGGGAAAGAGAAGACACACCTCATAAATGTTTTCTTCCTCTTTGTCCTTCTTTTTCTGCAACTCATTCAAGCTCTTTGTCTGTACAAACAAAAAATAATAAAAGATAGAAAAGCATTATAACCATCTCTTCTTACTGATGCAAAAACAAGGCTTTGGAAGGACAAATCTGCATATTGATATAAATGTAAGGGACCTTGCAGAAGAGCATGGAGCCAGGAAGCAGCATACATAAGAGCAGGAGCACTCCTTCAGCAGTAATGATGCTGTTCTTCACTTTCTCACTGACGTTCATGTTCTTGATGATGGGCTCTGATGATATTAACATATTTTAATATGTATCATGGGATGAAAAATAATTGTATCGATTAAAAACACACAGTTCCAGTGCTAGTAAGTCTTGTGGTCTTCTGTTGATTGTTGACTGATCACTTTATTAGGTACACCTCAATGTTTCTACACTCTTTGTCCATTTTATCAGTTCCACTTACTATATAAATTAACTTTGTAGTTCTACAACCGCAATCGCAGACTGTAGTTGATTTTGATTTAGGTTTAGTCTTTTGACCAAAAAATTATATTGGTTTTAGTCATATTTTAGTCATTTAATTATTGTTAGTTTTAGTCAATTATACAAACTATTCCTAATTTTAGTCACAAATTTTTAAATGTTTTACTGTTTTAGATGCATTACTCATTACTACCTTCTATAAACAACAGCTTCAAAGCTAGGTTACATTTAATGACATATTAAGATCCAAAATTATGAAAGCACCCTTCACAACATGTAAGTTACAGAGCGCCAAGGAGAAATGGGCTCTGTCCCAAATGCATGTGCTTAAAATCATGAGCTGTAGTTACAGTCTGTAAGGTTTAGGGAGCGATTTGGGACTGGACCATAGGAAATGCCAATTTTAGATGCACCCAGAGTGAGAAGCAGCATTACAAGATCTGCATGTGTTATAACTAAATGTAAAACAAAAAGTTTTACAACATTTTGTTGTTATTTGGTGAGGGAAAGTGTAATACATTTTGTCATAGGTTTCATATCCAAGTGTTTTTTTATTTAGTCCTTGTCTCATTGGAAAATAGGTAATCAAATAATACTTTTCCTCATAGTTCTCATTAACGAAATTAAGACTGCTGTAGATTTTCCACTTTAGCTTGGAATTCATACTATAACATACTAATAGAGCAACAAATGAACTACAGTCTATAATTGCAGAACTATAAAGTGCATCTGTATGGTTAGTGGAAGTGTTTAAATGGGCAGAAACATAGAGGTGTACCTAATAAAATGATCAATGAGTTAAAATTATATGGCTATTCTAGGTAAATAAAATTTTATCTGAGCTAATGTGCCAATTCTCATAAAAATTCCCATATAGAACACAAAAAAATTCAATTTGAATGCGTGAATATTTATTTTACCACAGTTAGTTCTGACCCTGCAATCTGATTGGTTGAGAGACGTTCCAGGCGTGCCAATATTACCCGATAATGTCACTCTGACCGAAGCACTTCATATTGCTATGGCATATTACTGGTAACTAGCAATGACTCCAGCCATACAACAGCAACATATATTTTAATTATACAATTAAAATAAATTAGTTTATTTTTTTAAAGTTTATAATTTGACAAAGAAAAACTGTCGATTCCAATTTTGAAGTTGGAGCTACTAATGAGCAGCCTCACAAAGATTTGAATGAACTGGAAAGAGAAATCGAAAGTCACTACCATAAATCAAACATCCTGGGCTGCTAATGTAGGAGTTTCTTTAGTTCCATCACTTCCGTTCTTTCTTATTTTCTTCCCAAAGATGTCGTTTGCTGGTGTTAAAACTCTACGTCTTTCATTAAACACCATCCGAGGCAGATCGGAGGTTCATTCATGTATCTGTTAAGTCCAGCTCTTAACCAGACAAAACTGCTGATGCTTTATAACTCTCCCTTTAACATTTCTGACTGAGAAGTCACATTCCAAATTTATAATCACTAGTCTCGTAAGGAAAATTATAACAGGATGTTAGACTTTTGTTATAACACCAGGATCTCACTCAGATTTTCTTTCTTTTGGTAGAATTTTGCCTGCCTTATAAATCAGAACAGTTTTTTCTTCTGAAAGTGAATAAACTTTTGTTTTAATAATTGTAAACATATTTTAAACATACATTATTTAAGCAATAATACACAAGTGGGAGGTGCTTTAACTTCAGATATTGGTGATTTAGATTCAGAGCCAATATCTGATGTTAAAGCATTACCATAAGTGTATTATTGAGATTATTATCGCCGTTTGTTGTTAGATTGTAAAATAAAGAGGGTGGAAAAAAGATTCTTTATTAACATTCCGTGAGGTAAAATTCTCTCAGCATCCCATTAATAAAAAATTATCATCAGACTATGGGCTTCAGGCAAAAATTCCTAATGAGAGTGAGATTATGGCATTATAACAAAAGTCTATAATTGTCACAATGTGGAGGGCAAGGTGGAAAAGGAGGACCCAGATGCAGACAGCTTCACGAATAAGGCATCAATAAGGCAACTAAGGGTGCAGTGCAGCGACAGGCCCCGAGCAATGACTCGCCTACGGCAGCAGCTAACCTGCGGTATCCGAAGGGGTCCGGGCAGTGCAGAGTACAGCTAACCGTCCCTACACTAGCATGCTAAGCCCTCAAATGACCTCGGCCCTCCTGGTGCCTACTCCACCTTCCCTCTTCAAAGGAAGGGTGGTACCTTCGTCCCTCACCTTCTCTGGGACCAAGAGCAAGACTGGGCAACTAAAATCCCTGTCAAATAACACCCCACATCGGCTGTGCAGATCAGAATGATCGCTGGGCTGACAGATGTAAACGCGTCTTAACTTGACGATGGACTGACGAGGTCTGATCCGCGCAACTCCCTTTTTATAAGCTGTGCTACAGCTGAACCCAATATGCGAGGCTGATTTCCATGCATGGTGATCGCGCATGTGCAGGATGCAAAAAAGTCTCGGTGGATTCAGCCATGATGTCAGGCTCAAGCCAGACTGCCCCTGCTATTCGTTATAATTTATAAGTCATAATTTCCGTTATTTGAGTAGTGATTATAAATTTAGAAGATGAAACTCTTTTTGGTACTCTTATCAGTCAGAAATGTTAGCGTTTCCGGCCGGTTAAGGGTTGGAATTACCAGATCGGAAGCTACAATCTGCCGCGGACTGTGTTTAATGTAAGACGCAAACTTTTTTTTAGAAACTATTTTTTTTACTTTTATCATTATAACTTTGTCCTTGTCATGGCTGAACTTGGTGCTATACGAGGCATAGTAATACGAAGTGCTTCGGTCAGCGTGACATTATCGGGTAATAATATCACTCCCTGAACGTCTCTCAGCCAATCAGATTGCGGAATTAACTGTGGTATAATTGTATTTTTTTGCATATAAAATAGACAGTTATTATAATTTTTGTTCTCGTCTGAAATTCATAGTGTAACGAGGAGGCTGCTTCTGTGGTTTAAAAGCAGTTTTCCTTGTGTAAGGCGGCCGCGCTGCGTTTAGCGGGCTTTTACTGCCACCTAGCGGCGTGGCGCTGATGCACACCTAATGGGAATCACCTGTATCTGATTATTTAAGGCAGAAGCAGGCGTTGGAGCTTCGAGCTGGCATTTTGGCATTTTCGCCCTTCATGGAGGGTTCACACACCACTCATGTGGTAAGCCTGGCTTCTGCCTGCAGAGTGACGTGCACAGCGGCGCTAGAAGGGACACATATCTAATCTTAGTGTTCTTTGTGTTGCAGATCCTGGTAATACGGACCGAGGCACGTCCCCTTGCTTATCCGAACGGGAGATAGGGCCAAAGGTACCACCTGCCCTTAGTAGAAGGTAGGTGGCGTACGAGCAGGAGCTCGGAGGTAACGTCAGGACTTGCAGACAGTGTAGGGAAATGGGGATTCCCTCTGGTGTCATAAGCCCCCCGAGGCACTCCCTGGGATACACTGCCTGGTTGTGTGGGTATGGCCAGGGTGGTAGGTACCACCAGTAGTACAGGAGAGGCTCCCAGGTGAGGACCACGCTGGTGATATGAGGTCCGAGGTGTGGACCAGTCTGGCGCTGGCCATACGTAATCAGGAAGTTCCGGCAGTGGTTACCTATAGGGTTGGTGTGCCAGTAGGCCTGGGGCCTCATCCTGGATCCTGTCTTCTGGCCCGCTGACGACCAAGGGACATGTCCTCGAAGTCCAGTGCATCCTAACTTCCGCCGATCCCGGGGTCAGCCCGCTTGGCTGTTTTGGTTTGTTTGTGCTTGGTTCTTGGTTATTCTTGTGTTTATTTAATAAATATATCTTTATTTTATGCTGTCCTGCATTTGGGTCTTTATTTATATGTAAATCCCCCATTCGTGACACAATCTGATGATAATGTTTTAATAGCAAGATGCTGATAGAATGCAATGATTTTACCTTGTGGAATGTTGATATATAATGTCTTAATAACGTGACACATTGGTATTGGTGTTCTGCTGCACATTTAGGCCAATATCCCACATTCTAGCACTCCCTCTTGTGTATTGCTTAAATACAAATTAAATTATTAAGTAACCTTCTCACACTAGAAAAATAATATAGATTATAGAGTGATTGTGGATTATATACTATATAGTGCTGACCCCCACACACATTTTTATATAAACAGTTTTGTACTCACTGTACACCTGAAGAAAAGTGCCAGGTGTGAAGGTAATGGTGCCTGTGAAGTTTAGAGCACACTGGTACAGTCCTGTATCATTTAAAGTGACGTTTTTCAGGTCTAGGCAATTACACTTCATGTTGTTATTGTTATATGAATTGTCCATTTTTTTGAGGTAG
The DNA here is from genome assembly GCA_033118015.1 of Loricariichthys derbyi. Lineage (NCBI taxonomy): Eukaryota > Metazoa > Chordata > Actinopteri > Siluriformes > Loricariidae > Loricariichthys > Loricariichthys derbyi. The sequence continues at coordinate 10,115 of JAVSBU010222418.1, forward strand.
ATGTTCACTCGCTCATCTATAATGAGAGTGTTAGGTTTACTCTCGTTCTTGGAGACCATAACGTTTTGTATCCATGACACTTGCAGGTCATCCTTGGATGTGTAACAGCACTGGAGTTTGGCTGTGTCTGAGATGCTGATCCTCAAGGAAGGACGGTCGAACTCCAGCTGTATGTCTGATGCGGCTGTGGCTTAGAAAAAAGAAACAAATTGCAAAATATATTTACACTCTGCTGGACTTGCAAAATGCACCACATATATTCAATCATTCACTTTCTTATCCACTTAATCCTACGGGAGAGCCGTTGCCTAACTGGAAGCATAGGTCACAAAGCAGGAACCCTAGATAGGGCACCAATCTATCATAGGGCTCACACACTCGGACCACTTTAGTGTAATCAATTAACCTAAAGCATATCTTTGGACTGTGGGAGGAAACCGGAGCACCAAGAGTAAAACCATGTGGACATGGAGAGGACATGAAGCCTCCACCACGGTAATGGTTTACCCTCTTGAATAAGTTTTATAATCTTCCCCCTTTGTTTCAAATGTTGGAGCCATGTTTAATGTCAGTCCCCTTTGTTCAACAAATAATTAGTAAATCTAATCTACTGCAGGTGTTTGTTCTAGAACTGTAAATTACAGAGTGATTCCATAATTTTTTCCTCATAATTGAGTGATTCCATATTTTTTCCTCTACTTGATCTAAAAAAAGCAATTGTGACTGATCATAATTATATTTCCTTCTTTTTTTATTTTTTAATGCCAGAAGGTTGGAATTTTGAAAAAGGATAGTTTTGTGACATTTTTTCTACAAAATGAAACAGTTGATTGAACATCTTCAAAGAGTGGTGATTCCATCGTTTGTTTATTGAAGAAAATAATTAAATGTGGCAAAAGTATGTCAACTTTTAGGTTTAGCAGTTAATTTGAAGGTGAACATTTATTTTAGTGGTTTTCAATCAATGGGATTTAAAAACAGGGATCTATCAGTCTGATATTCACAACACGTTTGTAAATGCACCATGGTGTGAACAAAAAAGCTTTCTGAGGACCTCTGAAGGAGAAGTCAATGCTGATATGGAAGCAAAAGTTGATTAAACCATCTCTCAAGAGTAATGAGTCCACCAATCCACAGTCAGATTGAGTACAAGTTGAAGAATTTCAAGCCCAATTTGACTGTGTCAACCAACATGGTTCCTCAATAAACCGCAACATGGATCATATCTGTGCTTTGCAAAAGCAAATGGATCGATTTGGGGTCCAGAATGGACTAGAGAATAGTCGTGGAAATTGAAATACGATTGCTTGCCACAAGCCTAAACAATCCTGGTTTAATCTATTTTTGGCTCCCCAAATCAGCACGGGCCTTGGCCAAGGCCACTACTGGAATAAAAAAATTCCTCCATAAAGTTAAATGCAGAGAGACGCTCTTGTATCCCATCCCCATCCCCCCGCTGATTGTTGATTCCTGATCAAGGTTGTCTGCATGGCAATTTGCCATGTTATCACTATGACATTATGCGGACTGAGGCACCGGACTGGGACATCGGACGAAGCGACTCTCTGGGTTCACACACCCACTTCCCACGCCTTCATCACTTTTGCCCCTCAGTACGGCAAGACGGGTCCGATAAAAGCGGTGATATTATTATTACGATGATTCAATATCAGTGCACGTTTTTGTGATTAAAGGTGCTGTCGCAGTGCCCAAAAGTGTGCATTGCTACCAACTTGCGGCCAAAAAAATGGGATAATCGTGATACGGTCGGCGTTGTCGTACTTCAGACGTTCATACATCCGCACATGTTCGCATAATCCACAAGAGCGAATCATGTCCGCA
>JAVSBU010222527.1:0-11953 GCA_033118015.1 Loricariichthys derbyi
AGTTCAGTAGTGTTGCATGCTTTGTGATTTTGCCTGTATTTGGAGCGTCTGTCTTTACAGGAAGTCAAGGAGATGTTCATGGCATGGGATCCTTATCTGGACCGGTCCATTAAGTTCGCTAACGGGATTGATTCATGCAGCGAACTCGCTGAAGAAGCAAGCGAGACACAAGTTTGGATTTACATGTACAGTAATCATCAAAATCGTTACAGTACCATACTTAAGTACTTTTCAGTGTTATAGAAATGCATGCAAAGTATGTTAAACCAGTTTAACTACAGTAAAGCTTAAATTACAACTCTGTTTTATGACCACACTCTGTGATTGTGTGCATGTCTGTCTATCAAACTCAAATTCGGTATCAAAATCAGTACAGTACAATACTTAAGTACTTTTCAGTTAATTTTTGCTTTTTATTCACTAAGAACAACTCAAACTGTTCCCTCAATGCACCTTTGTTATACAACAAAGCTAATTGTGGCATGTAAAGTAAGCAGTTTTTCCAGTCCTGCGCTTTGCTAAACAAAATGTTCACTCATTCTTAATCTAATCTAATCTAATCTAATCTAATTATGCCTAAAATATAAATGGGTAATCGGATAGTGTTTTGAAATTTTCTTGAAAAGGCTGCTGCTGTTTTGTGAGCAAATGGAGATCCAACCTAGAATTAGTAGTTCCTAATTAAGTGCTAAGTGAGTGTATACTTGTTCTAATATGTATGTTTGTCAGCAGTGTTTTAATACACTCACATGATGAAGTCGCTGGGCTGACACACCACCGTTGCAACACCTCCTATGATGATCCAAGGGTTGACGACAGTCTGCCCACCTGTGACTGAGGTTCCACCCTCTTCAGCTGCATCACGGAAACCCTTCATCATTAAAGGTATCACCTGATCTCTCTCCTGTGACAAAAAAAGGCCATGGTCAGACGTACTTAAATTTACAGTATGCCCATTTGTGTAGAACCTACTAAAGCTCAGAGTGAAGACCCTCAGCATAGACACCATATAACACAGTCAAGATCTAGGACATCCCTGTGGCTGTTCGGCTGATATCAAAATACTGCCACACTGGTGCACAATCTTTTGAACAAGCTCGATCATTTGACTCTCTACAGGAAAGTGGCTCACATAACAGATTTTCTTTAATTTAGAAATAAAAATCTGTATTTTATCTCCAAGTGTTGCAGTCATAAACAGCTGGTGACCTCAACAACCAATCAATGCTGCAGATCAATGAGCAGAGGCGGGAGTTAAAGAGCATAAGTCCATCACTTGTGTGTGTATACATATATACAATTATTTATATAAAAAGGGAAACTAGTTTTGTGGTGGCTATTTAAGGAGGACCCTCTTCCCTTTGAGCATTGACTTGCCACCACTAATAAAACACAGCTTGTAAATAAATGGTTTTGCTGGGTTTGTTGTAGAATGGGGGTGTCAGATATGTATAATCTGTGACAATATCTTAATTTTTCTTTTAACTCTGTGAGCTGACATTATCAAGTATGTCACTCTGCAAAAAAGTCACAAGGAGTTCAGGTATTGCATCCTGTAGCCTGGTAGGATAGACTAGTGCGTGTGCAACAAATGCAAGTCTGCAGCTAGCGTTCTACCTAAAAGTGCAGGGCTGAAGTTAAAAACAAGTGAACAATCAGCAGCAAGAGACAAAATACACACACCACATTGACTGCCAATGCTAGGCCCTTGGCAAGACTGCAAGACCCACAATTGCTTGGTTTGTACCACATCGCCTCAGTTGTAAGTTGTTCTGGATAGGGGTGTGTGCCAAATGCGAATGGGACTCCATAAAATTGCCATGGATTGGATGTGATATAGTGTTGGCTACCTATAAACTTTTGGCTGTTTAAGGAATATTGTATTTTCTGCAGAAACAATGCACCATGTTAAATAACTATTCCTACTTTGTGATTGATAAATTGCTGCCCCAAGAGCTACATGTAGACTGCTTCAGGCTGAAGGCATTTTGTGTGTGAAAAAGATTACTGATAGTGTTTCTGCTGATTGGAGCACTAGATAATCATCAAACTGCATCACATATGGGGTGTGAGAAAAGCACTTTTCCCTGTTACATCCAGAACATTCTGTCTACCGTCTGAAGATCGGAGACTAAGATAAGTGCGTGTGTGTACTCAATCCACATTCTCTCAATGCAGGTCACAGGTATACAGCCGTGTGGGTGTGTGACAGGAGCTGGAGTCATGTGGCTTCAGGTCTTGATGCATACATATTTTGTTCCTGTAGTCACCCCTGTCCTCATGCTGTCACTTCTGAGAAATGGCCAGTATCATCACCTGCCAATCCACTATGTTTGTCCACAGTGAATCTGCTAAGGAATCATAATCTTCAAGTATCATAGTGTGAAGAGCTCCAACAGCTGAGGAAACCTTTTACCCTCCAGGCTATGAGTTTCATATGCCTGTGTGCAACTGCTCTATTTAAAACCATCCGAGATCATGATGACTAGGTTCCCTTGGATGCTTGAAAAATTACCTGATGACCACTTTCCCTGACAACAAGCTTTAAGGAGAAATGTGTTTGTATTCTAGCTGTGCTGAGGTCTCACATTGATAAAGCCTTATTGCACTTGAGAGTATGGGTTGCCATCCCAGGCTAATCATTGCAAAACATTTTATTTTTATCTTTTTATTTTTAATTTTGAGGTTATTTTGCAAAGCTATTATTTATTGCTCTCCAAATATAAAGCACTATATTACTCATAGACTAATATAATATACCGTATTTTTGGGACTATAAGACATACTGGATTATAAAGCGCAGTATCTGTGTTGCTGTTTAGGACAACATCTTAGTATTTTCATGAGTGAGTTAATGGATAAGAAAAGGGAATAATTATAGCTTTCTTATAATTGGATCAATCTTGACCAATACTTTCATGAGCATGTAGTCCTCATGATATGGACTATCTTCTGAATTCCTTGGCCAGACTGTGGTTCTTTATTATGTAGAAACAGGCTCCAAACAGGGCATTCCTTACATTCCAGCCCAGTCTGCCACCGTGCCCACGGGGTTGTGGGAGGGCAGGACTGTCCATCTCAAGTATTTGTAAGTGTGTAGAGAAGCATATATTGATATATGTAGAGAAGCATATATTGAAGCATATATCTCCAAAACTAGTAAATTGGATTAATATTGACAACATTTAGTGAATGCACCAGGAGCATCGTTAGACCCACTTCATAAAATTACGACCGTTTATTCTGACTTTATCCTGGATTGCTGAGTATAACTGCAGGACACAGCACATAACTTCATTATAGGCAGTACATATCACATTATGCCCCAGCATCTTTCCAAAAGCTCAAGCAGTCAGATAATAAACATCAGCAAATATTTCAAAGAAAGTCCACCATGTTGCCAAAAAGGTAATGAGAGCTTATAGCAAATAGTTTTGCTTAGCTATTTATAACTGTATATCCTACAAAAAGTACATATTAGACTACTAAAGACATTAAACTACCAAATGAATCCATTGGCATAAATAATTGTATGCAGTTATTAAAAAGTGCTTCAGTGTTAAATTGTTCATTTATCATCCCTGGCACAGTAACTCTCCACTTTTGTGTCAAATCACTTAATCTATTTTATGTTTAATAGGCTCCTTAAGCTCCGATGCTCCTTAAATTCTGTCTATGCCAAGTAGTCTAGTAATTCACCAAGGTCAGTAATGTCGCAACTTCGAGTTCCGACTTCCCAGTTCCATAGTAAGTTGAATGCAGCGCTATCCACTGATCCACCACAATTATTTGTGTGTAGTACTTGACTTTACAAACACCCATCATTTCAGGTTTTCTGCTGAGATGGTACACCACAACATAACATCTGGCTCGTGTGATGAGAGCTGGGAAATGTAATGAGGAAAAGCTGTGTAATTGTTTTTATTTTCAATATATTCATCATTAAAACATAATCAATATTGCATTAGAAAATAAAATTTGTTAACCCTAGAACGCTAACGCCGGGTGATTTTCACCCACACAATTTTTGTCAAGTGATTTTCATTGTGTTATTTTGTGAGATGTTGTATGTTGTAAGATTAAAGAAGGGTTCCAAAACTTGTCATACAATGTTGTACGTTTTAAATAAATTGATGAAAACTATATTTTATCTGGAATTTTATACCATAAAATTAATAAAATGTAAGATAAAAGATAAACAAAAAGAATAAAAGATAAAATATACCCGATGTTAGTGATGGTGTTACTAATTTTAACGTTAGTGTTCTAGGGTTAATGATTTTGCACAGCTGTAGTTTAATGTATGTTTAAGGTAGGCTACATTATGATGTATACAAAATATATAATTAAACTTCACAGTTACGATGAATTAAACTTCAATGATTGATCTGTCGGTGTCCAAATTGTAAATCTTGGACTAACTGTAATCTAAATGGGTGATACTGAATGCATGTATGTGTGTTTGACAACTACATCATTCATTCACTTTCATATGCTCTTAATCGTTGAAAAGATCACAGTGCCTAGCCGATGGCAAAGGGTGCAAGGCAGGAACAACTCTAGACAGGGTTCTGGAGAGCAACAGATTGACTATAGTCTCTAATTGTGAAACTACAAAGTACATATATATATATATATATAGGCAAGGAATGTAGAAACAATGAGGTGGTCATAATGCATAATGCTATGACTGATCAGTGTATGACAGAATATACACATTTAATGGGTGACACAATGATGAAGTTACTGTTAAATTTATACATCTGCTTTACTATATGAGGAGTTTAATGTACTTACATTACATTTATCAGTTATCCATATCCTGAGCAACTTGGTAACAACTGGTAAAACAGAGCAAATTCTAAAAATCAGTTAGGGTTAGGACTTTTCTCAAGGATCCAACTGTGGCTGTTTGGTAATTCTGATATTTTAACCCTCATCTTTCTTACAAATAGTCCAGTACCTTAAGTATTGAGCAACCACTACCCACTGTTCTGAGTCCACCTGGATGTCCACCTTGTCATTAGATGGACTGGCTGCTCTTATCAGTGGGAAATAATGAATAAGTAAGCCCATGATTCCCTGCAGTCGATTGGCACATTTTCCAGGATGTATTATAGCTTTGTGTTCCGCATTTTCAACTTAGGTTGTGAATCTACTGTGACCCTCATCTAGATAAAAGGATTTACTGAAGAGTAATCGATGCTACATAGATAATATGGGAGTATCAATATGCCTAATATGCCTATGCCTAATATGTTAGCACAGAGTGTGAGCATATGAATCATCTAACTAAATCATACACAATCTGTCTCCACATATTAGGCATGTATTACACATACTAAGCTACTATCGGTCTGACTTAGACGAAAGATATGAAGACCGCTGGCACTACTAATTTAGCCTAATCTTGTGTCGATGAGTGTTCAAGTTCGAAAGAAGCAGATTGAAAGTGGTAGGATGTAAAATTCTTACTGATATAATGCCGCTGCATATGAAATTAAAAAAGTGTGATGCTTCTACACAGACCTCCTCCTCTTCTTCTTCTTCTTCTTCTTTCGTCTTTTCCCTTTTTAGAGATCACCACAGCAATTCATCCTCCTCCATCTCACTCTGTCCTCTGCAGCCAACTTCCATGTCCTCTCTAACTGCATCCATATATCTCCTCTTTGGTCTTCCTCTTCATCTTTTACCTGGTAACTGCATTTCTAAAATCCTTCTACCACAATACCCACGGTCCCTCCTCTGGACATGTCTGAACCATCTCAGTCTGGCCTCTAACTTTATCTCCTAGTTGTTTAACCTGTGTTGTACCTGTGATTATCTCATTCCTGACTTTATCCATCCTTGTCACTCCCAAGGAGAACCTCAACATCTGGTGTTTATGCACACGTGCAGAGTGTAGTAAATTGTGGTAAATGAATGAATTTCTAATTAGGAAATGGTCATGACAAGGCTATCATTTAGCCTTGACTTATGCTAGGTCTTGGACATCAATTTGTGTCATCTGTTTAAGGTAACATATTGCTCCATTTTGTAGATTTACTGTCAGAGACAAAAGGTCATCTGTTCTTGATTGGTTGGTATTAGTCATCCTGTAATCCTGTAATTTATCAGTGCTCACAGGATGCTAGCTGGACATTATTGTTGGGGGACTGTTTTCAGTCCAGAAGTGACATTGGGGTGTTTAAAATCTCCAGCAGCACTGCTGTATCTAATCCACTCATACCAGCACAACATACACTAACATATCAGTTTCACTTCAGTGCTGAGAATGATGCACCACTCTAAAAGTGCCTGATCTGTGGTGGTCCTCTGAGGGTTCTGAGCATTAGAAAACTGCGTAAAGGGGACAACAAATTACATGGACAGAGGACTACAGTTGGTAATAGTAGAACTACTTCAACTGCTTCTATATGGTAAGTGGTCCTAATAAAATGGACAGTGAGAAACAAGGAGGTGTACCTAATAGTAATTGTTGATTATATCACACATTTAATTGACCTTGATCTAAGTTCTGTAGCCATTGCTTCTTTCCACTTTTGTTATTTTTTATATTATGATTAATTTATTGGTTGTTACTGATGCATTTTGGACTGTATGTTTGGTTAGGTGCAGAACCTATTTTTACCATAGCATATTTTACCATATCAGAACTTATCATGGACTAGAAATAAAAAAGTGCTTCATAGGAGACACTTCCATACCTTTGACTTGGGGGGCATCACTTCACTGAGCTAGGGTCCTCTTGCCTGTCCTCTTGTAACCTCCTGTGTTCGTAGAGTGAGTAGACCCAGTGAGTAGATCACAGTTCCAGTGATCCTTAACTTGTTGTGAGTGCTGACTTCTCCACCCATACCTATCTACATTCCACATGGCTCTCAAGCACTAGCCACCCACATATAGGCACAAAGCATACCTGCTTTTGAATTTCCACGAGATTATTTGGCCTCAAGTGTTCTTCAGTGATATGCAAACATGGTGGCTGGCAACATGTTGACTGGTTGCCTGGGTTCTTGTTATCTCTTGCTCATTAAGATGAAATGACTAATTTAGGTGTGGGGTTGGGGTAGTCCTCAGTTGCAAGAGTTGTACCACTGACTCTGTATTGTTGGCGTGGGAAAGACGTTACCCAGCACAATAGATATCGGTTACTAGAATAAATAGGGTGGATCTCATGGCAGCTGTTCTGCTTAGATTATAAAGTACTGGCTAAATTTTTTCCAGTGTGACTCAGCAATATACAAAAAGTTCTGAACATATTGTCTGCTTTCATTTTCATGGTCTTAAGATCATGTTTATTGTATCACAGTTTACATCTAACTCTCATGACCTTCTAATTAAACTCCTGTCTGGTTCCACTGAAAAATTATATAACACTACCTCATGTGTGTCATATGATATATATTGTGATAGTCACTTTGATAACTGGAGTGAAACAGTTTGAAATTTGTTTGTATGTATATTGTACCATGTCTTATCTTCACACATTTTGTAAAAGTACAGTACATAGTAATATAGTACATAGTAGTTACAGTAAATGGCTAGCAAACACAACTTCAAACAGTTATAGACATAAAATCATAATTTTTTTAAAAGCACAAATTTTAATTAATTATTAATCAGAATCAAAATACTTTATTAATCCCAGGGGGGAATTGTCGTTATTCACAGATGCTCCATTAGTCATGTTAAAGAAGAAGAGCAAGAGAAGTAACAACTATAAGTAATAAAAAGCACAAGTAAATTAAAATAATACAAAAAATACAAAAATAACATGAAGGTAACGTGACGTTGTAAAGTAAGTTATAGTTTATACATCTATATCTATGTGTCAAGTTATACTAAATGTATTTTGCACATTTGAATCATAAATTACGAAATTGCACATATAAGTTGGGTTATTGAATACTAGAAAAATGGGTTCATTTGGAAGGTTTTGGTCTTAATTATTTCTGTACCTTTGAGCCAAGGATTTTACGTGATCAGCCCTGTTGTAGTCATTAGGGAGGAGAACATATATAGTAAATACACAGTGGTAAATTAGTACTCATCATTTTCTTCACTTGACGTGCCTTCTGGAACAAATTAACAATGAGCACCAAGTGAATTTTTCCCATGAGGAATAATGTAAATTGAAATAAACCGTTCCAGACCCTCAGAAAATCCACACTGTATAAGGCATTATACGTATTAATGAAGTTGTATTGTACAGATACAGATTTACGATGGGGAAACATTCCAACAAATCTATCCTAAGTTAAATGTATCAAACTGAGGAGTTTGATATAGTCTATGCTTTATCATAGAATAGTATGTAATTTGGTATGTATTTATTGAAAAATGTATTAAAAGTGAAAAGCAAAAGGAAATGCTTACTACCTTGTTCCCTCGCTGCTTCGTGGTTCATTTATTGCGGACTCACTGTTTCACGGATTTTCAAAAAATATTAATGTAAAATATTTATCGTGGTATTTTTGCTGTTTCACTGGGTTTTGCATTACTCCGTTTAAAGTATATTTGCACATGCGTAGTACGTATTATAACCACATAAAAAGTTTATTCATTTGGGTTAATTACCTAATTGATATTGAAGTTATCTATATTTAATACTGATGTAAATACTTTCTTATTGTGGCTAACTTCACTTACATGAGAGACTTAAAAATAAAGGACTCCACCTTTACCTAAATGTATAGACTTCACGCCAGTCTATACATTTAGGTAAAAGCGCAGTCTTTTATTTTGAAAGGGTCGTTCGGCAGTGGCAGTCTTTGTTTGATTCTTATCAGTCTAGCTGTAGGACGTATATTCAATGCTAAGTACTCATATCAAATTTTTAAAATTACATATCTAGGTTTAAGAGTTAAAACATTTTATGAACATTTAAATAGACATTTTTTAAAAGGTACATGTTCAGTATGGGAAAAGTTATTAAGCAAATGAGAAATTGTTATGTATAAGAGTGTGGGAAGAGTTTATAAAGACTTAAAATAATGTACATACTGTATAACTACTACAATAAGCATAGCGTTGCTACTTCGCGGAAATTCACTTATTGCGGGTGGGTCTAGAACAGATCCCCCGTGATAAGTGAGGGAACACTGTATATTATAATGTACAGCATTTCTCAGTGTATTCCTTTTGTTTGGCTCTTACCTTCTTAGGACCTTGGTGACTTATTTGCATTAAGAATACTGCACTGTAGATTTAAAAATAAAATAAAACACAAGACACAGAGGAGATCTACATGGAGCAGGAGCTATTGTCAGACTGAATCGTGAATCAATGAATGTTTTGGATTAATCGAAAGTGCTGAATGGGTGCTGAGACAAATTTTTCTCAAATTCAAAATGTTCCAAGATGGATAGCTTTTGAGTGTATGAGTCATCAGTACTGTTTCTATGAAAGACATACTACTTGAGCAAATACAAAATCCACTCTGGTGACTGGATTTGTTCTGGGGACTGGAAGCTTTGTTGGTTATTTTAGTTTAATGTCAGCACTGTCTTTAGACAGTCTTTACACAACATTAATAACAAGCTAAATATAAAGTTTCTAAATCTGATGTCCTGAAATTTAGAACACTTTGTCATAATTTACTAATAAAGGCAATTTTAAGAATTTAATAAGTGTGTTCAGGCTGAAACTCTGCTGGGTTGGGTTAATTCAAACAAAATTATGATTGTGCTGTAAACCTTGTGGACAAGGAGTGCTGTGTTGTAGTAATCTTAATCTGATGAAAAAGCACACGTTGTAGTACTGACTGTCTTTGTTCTCATTGGAAGATTAGAGAGGCCAGGGTCAAATATGTTTCCCAGAGTTCCCCTCACAGATCAGAGGAGGACTTTAATACTGTGCAGTTAATGCTGTATTATAATCTGTTTAGCCTAATAGCTGCCTATGGGATTTTGTGGAAGAGAGTGTGAAGGTCATGAGAAAGCCACATTCTTCTGGGTGTGTATTTTCTGAACTTCAAAGTCCAGTGTCCAGTGGCTAATGCTTTTAATGTTCTGTATGATGGAAGATTAGAGAGGAGGGAGAGGCTGGTTCTGCGTGGTTGAACAGGCCCGCTTTAAAGCACTGCTGGTCCAGATCAGAACTGGGTAGTAGTGAAAGTCTTTATAGCCATGAAGAAACATAAGCTCAAACACTATAAGGCTAAAGGTTTGTGGACACCCCTTCAAGTTATCTTGAAGCAAACTCGCTGCTAACAGTTTTATAACATGAAAGAGGAATGAGGACTCATTCCTCAGACTCATGGCTTGAGTCATACTTGAGTCCCTAATTTACAAACACACGACTCGTTTCAGATCCACGTCTTAGACACTAGATTTGGGCCTTCACATCACAGATTTGACTGTGACTTGCTTGAAGTGACTCATGACTATCTCTGCTAATCATGGTCCATAAAATAGCATACGTTACATGAAAGTTGCAATTTAAAGCTTATTTTTTGCATTTCAAGTGATCAGTACTAACATTTTACTGGCTTGTTGGGAAGTCAGACTTTCTACCTAAAGCTAAAAAGCTAATTCCCCCCACAACCCACCTCCACCCTGTTTGACCCTCAACATTTGATTACAGAAGAATATAGTTTGTTTGATCATATATTATATTTACATGTACACAAACACACACCTCAAAGGCTGTTGCCTACATGATGCTGGTGTCTATACATTTATGGTTGGTGGACTATTTTCAGTCCAGCATTGACACTGGAGTGTTCCAGTGAAAACTCCAGCAGCGCTGCTGTCTCTAATCCACTCATACCAGCACCACATCAGTGTCTCTGCAGTACTGAGAATTATCCACCACCCTAATAGTACCTGATCTGTGGTAATGCTGTGGGGATCCTGAGGATTTGAGAACAGAGTAAAGGGGACTGACAAAGTACGTAGAGAAACAGGTGAACTATGGTCTGTAAATGCTGCACTATAAAGTGCTTCCCTCTGGTAAGAGGAGTTGATAAAATGGACAAAGAGTGCAGAAACAAGGTGGTGTACCTAATAAAGTGTCTAGAAAGTGTTCACATATGTCTGTTTTTGGACAAGGTCAGGATCACATGTGCAACTTCACAAAAGGTATCATGGATGTTTCGTGATGCAAAATCAGTCATAACAATAAAATCACCTCCTTGTTTCTACACTCATTGTCAATTAATTCATCTCCACTTACCAGATAGCTGCAGTTTGTTAATTTTAAAATTACAGACTGTAGTCCATCTTTTGTGCTGTATATGTTTAGTGGTCAGAAACCCCCCCCATCCCCACCGGACGACTACAGATCAGTTACTATTAGAGTGGTGGGTCATTCTCAGCACTGCAGTGACACTGATGTGATGGTAGTGTCCTAATGAGTGTTGCTCTTGTATGAGTTTATCAGACAGAGCACCACTGATGGAATTTTTAAACACCTTAGTGTCATATGGGATAGAGAACTGGCCTGAGAATAGTCTAGCAACCAAAAATATCCAGTCAACACCATCCTGAGAGCACTGATGAAGGATTAGAGGATGACTAACACAAACTGTGCAAAAACAGACATGCTACTGTCTCTGACTTTACATCTGTAAGCCAAACCAAGAAGATTCTGATTCACTGATCCACTTGTACCAGCACAAAACACACTAACAGACCACCACTACATCAGTGTCAATGCAGTGCTAAAACTGACCCACCACCCTAGTAGTACCTGATCTGTGGTGGTCCTGTGGGGTTCCTGATCACTGATGACCACTGTTTTTCCAGTTTCCTTTAAAGGGCAAATTTAACACAAAATCTTTTCACCATTGAATCCTAATAACATCAATATCAACCATCTGTCGAGAAAGTGAAATTTAAATCCATGAATTTTTAGGAAAAAAAATAATTTTAACCAGCTCTGCTCTGAAACGGAAATGCAGATTTCGCGCTCGGCTACTTTCGGAGAATCACCTATGATGACGTCGACT
>JAVSBU010222741.1:0-11952 GCA_033118015.1 Loricariichthys derbyi
ACACACACACACACAAACACACACACACACACACACACACACACACACACACACACACACACACACACACACACACAAGGGACAGCTGAGAAAAAACGAATAGACAAATACACTATCACACACACGTGCACATGTATATGAAATTTCACACTCTGTCTATCTGTCTAATTATACACATATTCCATAGCCAGAAGTATGTGGACACCCACACTTCATATCCGTACATAATCGCTGACCATCCCATTCCAAAAGCATAGACAAGACCAAGACTGGGACTCATCAAATACGAGGCAAGACCAAGACTGGGACTCATCGAATAGGAGGCAAGACCAAGACTGGGACTCATCGAATAGGAGGCAAGACAAAGACTGGGACTCATTGAATAGGAGGCAAGACCAAGACTGGGACTCATGGAATGTGAGGCAAGACCAAGACTGGGACTCTTCGAATAGGAGGCAAGACCAAGACTGGGACACATCGAATTGGAGGCAAGACCAAGACTGGGACTCATCGAATATGATGCAAGACAATGACTGGGACTCAATGAATAGGAGGCAAGACATTGACTGGGAGTGTTTTTATGAAGCCTCCATTCTTTTGCTGAGGCTCTTGGATTGCGGTGATTCATTCAGTCACAGGATAATTACTGAGGTCGGACACTGATGTTGGGCGATAAGACCTGGCTCACAGATGCTGATCCAGCTCATCCCAAAGCTTTTAAGTGCTCTTGACGTTAAGCTTTTCCATATTCTTCCAAACTCAGCAAACAGTTTCTTAAGACAGATCGCTTTGTGTTACAGAGGCACCGCTGTGCTAAAACAAGGCCACTCCCCAGTTTGTTGCCAAAAGGTTGGAAGACACAAGTCAAGTCAAGTTAGATTTATATATGTAGTGCAGTTTCAAAGTGAAGCTTCTAAACCCTGTTCCACATGTTAAAACGAATAAAGAGAGAAACTAACAAAATGCAGAATACGTGCAACTTTTTGTCTGTTATTTACTAAAATACAAGTATGGTCAATGCAAGCAAAAGGTCCCGAGTCAGGAACGTCACCCTACGGTTTTCCAGAATGCCGGTGTATGATGTAGTAATTTCCCTTCACTAGAACTAATTCTACCTTCACACTGCAGGTAAAAGTGGAACAAATCCGATTTAACGCTCACGTCCAATTTTCTTACAGGGTGTGGACATTTTCTGTTCAGTGTGTCCTGTATCTGACACTAGTCTGAACATGTTTTGTTCCTGAATGGACCACATGGCCAAACGGCCCAAACGAATATCAAGTCACCTGATATGTCCCCTCAGAAGCAAACTAAACAATGTATTATTATAGTCCAGATCACCTGAGCAAAGTCCGGGTCAAGACTAAGACTGGGACACATCAAATACGAGTCAAGACCTAGACCTTTAGTAGTCGAGTCCGAATCAAGACCGGGAGCGGCCAAGACTTATAACCTCCTGAGACCCGGCCCATTCTTTTATGTCCTTTATAATGGACATTCTGTTCACCTGAAACGAAAATTGCACGACACTTTTTCTCGTTGGTTCTCATGAGGATATTTTAGTCTAAGGTAAAGTTCTCCTCCATTTTCATTTTTAAAAGCATTTTTTTCACCCTTACGATTTTTAATTTTTCAGCTGTGAATTAATCATAGTATAATCCTCATTAAATAAATAAATACATTTACCTAATTTGCAGAGGTATAATAACTAAATATATCACATGTTTCTAACCTTAGATAAGTAACCGGATAACCAAACTTTACTCACTTAACACAAAGTTGAAAAAGTTGAGGTTTCTTTTTTTTTTTTAGGTACAAAGAAGATCGTTCGAGGAATTGCATCCATTTTATTGTGCAAGCGAGTTTGATAAAGATTGCTCTCCTTTTCCGGCAGCGAGCCTCCTTGTTTAGGGTGTCATCTTAATTTTTTAATTGGCATGTCATCCTCTGTATATACAGCAACAAAATCCTGCACAAGCTCAGTCCTTGCTTTTTACATTTATACTTATATCATTTATAAGAGGACGTCCTTATCCAGAGTGACTTACAATTGAATCTTCCATTTTAAGCAATTGTGGGTTAAGGGTTTTGCTCAAGGACCCAACAGTGGCAGCTAGGCAGAGGTGGGGTTTGAACCCTGGACTTTAACAGCTAGGCTACCACAGTCCCTTTTTTCCTCGATCAGTATTTGGAAGTAAATTCTCGCTGAGCTTGATTTCACCTTCTGAGCTGTGTTTGGGTTATCGAGTACCTTTTCCTGTCTTTTCTGTATTACGTAGGCAGACCTGCAGTAAACCTGATGTGCCCTGAATTTTTGCACTTACAGCCATATTTCTTAGTTTTTTAGCTTGATAATATTTCAGACACGCACACCATGATGCTCGTATGTACATAAAGATAAACATTTTAGGAAAAACAAATTAACAAGTTCTGAATAGTTGAAAGCTTTTCCTATACAGTGTTCCCTCGCTACTTTGTGGTTCATTTTTCGTGGACTCGCTGTTTCGCGGATTTTCTAAAAATATTAACGTAAAATATTTACGGTGGTATTTTTGCTGTTTCCCGGGATTTTGCTCTACTCCGTTCAAAGTATTTTTGCACATTCATAGTACGTATTATACAGTGTAAATAACCACCTAAATTGTTTATTTATTTGGGTTAATTACCTAATTGATATTTAAGTTATCTGTATTTAAATATTGACGTAAATACTTTCTTACACGAGAGACTTCACCCCAGTCTATACATTTAGGTAAAGGTGGAGACTTTTATTTTGAAAAGGCCGTTCAGTGGCCATCTTTGTTTGATTCCTATCATTCTAGCTGTAGGACGTATATTCAATGGTTAGTACTCATATCAAAGTTTTAAAATTACATATCTAGGTTTAAGAGTTTAAAACATTTTATGAACATTTAAGTAGACGTTTTTTAAAAGGGAAGAGTTTATAAAGATAAAATAATGTACTTACTGTATAACTACTACAATTAGCATAGAGTCACTACTTCGCGGAAATTCACTTATTGCGGGTGGGTCTGGAACGGATCTCCACGATAAGTGAGGGAACGCTGTAGTTGCATTTCCTTTTACATACATGAGGAATTTATACTTCAATTCTGTCCGTATTTCTGTAATAATGGAAGCAAAGACAAGGAAGAAAAAAGGGGAAAATCTTCCTGATGGTTCCAGGAAACGTCTGTGGAGAAAACCCACTAATATCAGGCTGTCCAAATCACATTCGTTATGATGTCACGCCCGACGTCATCAAGCTCCCAGAAGTGGGTGAACTCCTGGATATCTTACGACTGCGTATTAAGAGTGATATCACATTTCAGCCCCATAAAAGTCCTCCTGAAAAATCAGAATTAGTCCTTTTATACCTGCAGTGTGAGCCGAGCATATGGATGAGTAAGAAACCACCGAAAACAGAACCAGATCATTATTTTATTACCCCCCCCCTCTCTAAATGTTACAGTTGGCACCATTCTTTACGAGACTTGCAGTCCAAACCCAGACTGCCAGATAATGAAGAATGATGGATCACTACGTAGACAGTGTTTCCATGGCACCACGGTGAATCCACTAGCTGGAAATGTGGCACATTCTGACAGCGCCACGTTGGAAATCGCTGAGCTCTTTAGTGCGATCCATCCCACTGCCAGTACTTGTCTATAGAGTTTATATAGCTTCATGCCTGCTTTTATGCTCTTGCTAGAAATGGGTGTCGCAAAAGCAGCCAAATCCTCTAGCAGGACATTATTTTCGCCATGTTGTTTATCTATCAACATGTCTGTCTGCCTGTCTGTCTCTCCAGAGCACAGACACATATAGGCATGCACAAAAGCCCCTATTATAGTTCACGCGGAAGTTACTCATCACACAACAGACAAAGTCGTACCTACTTATACACCCGTCAAACAGGAATAAATAACCATCAGAGACACAAAAGCAAAAAAAAGGACAAAAGAGACATTCCTCACACATGAACATCCTGAGAGGTGTGTGTGTTCCTGGGCACAGTTTCAGCTCTTTTATAAATATTGTAGAACTAGCTCCCATTATCATTATTATTATTATTTTAATTATTATTAGGTAATATGAGTTGAGGACTCCACTCCTCTATGCAGTATATTATCACATCATTAAAACACTCACTGGCTCACACAGGATGTTAGAGCTAAAGATCAAGAGATGTTGGAGCTATTTATGTTTAGAAGGGTGAACATTTTCAATCCAGCACAAAGCGACTTTGTGCAAAAATGTGGCGAGACCACAAGTCACCAGAGCAGCTTCGATGCACCTTGACCCAGACTCTAAAGATCCATGAAACTGTACACCACTCGCCCAGAGACGTTCCTCCAGTAACCCGTAGCTCCAGGATCTCACATAGGATCTACATACCTACCTATCTAATCAATCGACCTATCTAAACTTCATCAATCTGTCTGTCTCTCTCTGTTTATCAACTGTGTTGTCTACCTAGAGTGGTGCTTAAAAGTTTGTGAACCCTTACAATTTTGTATATTTTTGCATAAATGACTTAAAACATCAGATTTTCACACAAGTCCTACATAAAGAGAACCTAGTTAAACAAATGAGATAAAAATATTATACATGTTCATTTATTTATTGAGGAAAATGATCCAATATTATATATTAATGAGTGGCAAAAGTATGTGAACCTTTCCTTTCAGTACCTGGTGTGCCCCCCTGTGCAGCAATAACTAACTAAACGTTTGTGGTAACTTTTATCTCTTTATTCCTCCATACAGAACAGTTTCAACTCTGGGATGTTGGTGGGTTTAATCACATTAACTGCTCACTTCAGGTTCTTCAACAATATTTCCATTAGATTCAGGTCAGGACTTTGACTTGGCCATCCCGAAACATTAACTTTAATCTTCTTTAACCATTCTTTAGTAGAACCTCTTGTGTGTTTTGGGTCGTTATCTTGCTGCATGACCCACCTTCTCTTGAGATTCAGTTCATGAACAAATGTCCTGATATTTTCCTTTAATATATTTCAGAATTCATTGTGCCATCAATAACGGCAAGCCATCCTAGTCCAGATGCAGCAAAACAGGCCCAAACCATGATACTACCACCACCATGTTTCACAGATGCGATAAGTTTCTTATGCTGGAATGCAGTGTTTTCCTTTCTCCAAGCATAGCACTTTTCTTTTAAAACAAAAAGTTCTATTTTGGTCTCATCCCATCCACCTTCTGGCTCATCCACATTATCTTTAGCAAACTGCAGATAAGCAGCAATGTTCTTTTTGGAGAGCAGTGGCTTTCTCCTTATAACCCTGCCATGTACACCATTGTTGTTCAGTGTTCTTCTGATGGTGGACTCATGAACATTAGCCAATATGAGAGAGGCCTTTAGTTGCTTAGAAGTTACCCTGAGATCCTTTGTGACCTCACCTACTATTATATGCCTTTCTCTTGGACTGATCATTGTTGGTCGACTCCTGGGGAGGGTAACAATGGTCTTGAATTTCCTCCATTTGTAAACAATCTGTCTGACTGTGGATTGGTGGCATTCAAGCTCTTTAGAGATGGTTTTGTAACCTTTTCCAGCGTGATGAGTATCAACAACAAATTTCCTTTGTTTGTGCCATGATACACTTACACAAATATGTTATAAAGAGCAGACCCTGTTCTTTAAATTAAACATGGTGCCCCCTCACACCTGATTATCATCACATTGATTAAAACACCTGACTTTAATTTCACTTGAAAATTAACTGCTTTTGCCATACTTTTGCCACTCACTAATATGTAATAATGGATCATTTCCGTCTATAAGTAAATGAACTTAAATGAAATGATAATTAAATAATAGAGATCCACAGAATCCAGTTTTTTACTCCTGATTCCGATTCTGATTTTTGAACTCGGAGTACCAGCCGCTCCCGGGTTCCAATACCAGCATTTAAAACAAAATTAAAATTAATTATGACTCAGACGCACTGTGTCTAACATGAGAATGTAACAAAATAAAATGAGTAATAAAAATGAGCTCATTCACAAGACAATAACAGGAATTAAATCTTCAAGTTTAATGCTTAACTTGAACATGAAGATATCCATATTATTCATTTCATTTTCTAACCCCATTATTATTATTAACTCTTTCAACTAGGATTTGAATGAAATCTGTAATATTGCAAAAATATGACTTTTTTCACTGCCAAATCTGATACAGTAACTGTACTGATACTGAACAGAAGGCTTGCAAACAAAGAAGTTTGCCTTTAATGTGCTTATTCATAGTTATTTATTATCTTTCCGTCCTGTTGACAAAAATGGGAAGTTTTTAATGTTTACCACATTTTGGAATGATGCACTTCAAAAGAGAGCAACCATGACTAAGAGAGGGAATTGATTTGTTTAAATAAGGTAATCTCTGTAGTTATAGAATCAGGACGCAGGAGTGGAAGCCATGAATTGGAATCCTAACCACTAGCAGCATCAAAAAGATAAGGCACGAGCAGAAAAAACAAAAGACGTAGACCATAGTAACCCGAACAGCCAAAAGGGTCAAAACAAGAAAACTCATGATATATATAAGGACACTAAAAATTGCACAGTGAGGGCTTTGGAGAGTGTAAACCTCGTCCAGGACCTTTATTACGACATTTCTGATGTCCATGATCATGGGAAACAGGGAACCACAACCTCCTCAACCCATTACATCATCTAGTTCATTCACTTCTGCTGCTGCTTCAGTTGTAAGGTTCTGAATTACCCAGGTTGATAAAGACACATTGGTGTCGTTGATCCTATTTTTCAGCTTTTAATTTCAGAAATGGTTTGGGGTAATTAACAGACGTGTATCTAGGGTGTTGCATCCCAATGCTGGATCGGATTTGGCATAGTCTCCTACGATATCAGTATTTCATTAAAAATACATTACGCATTTTCTATGCTTGACCTATGAAGGATCCTGGGCTCTAACTGAAATGGTCTCCTATTCATTTTCCACTAAATTCTACGTATGATGTGCAGTACTGTGCAAGTCTTAGGGCACCATAATATTAGCTATACAGTAATCCCTCGTTTATCGCGGTAGATACGTTCCAGAACCACCTGCAATAAACGAAAATCCGCGAAGTAGAAATGGTATATTTATTTAAGTATTAATACACTATATGAAGGCTTTAAACGCCAGCTGAACTCAATTAGGCGTGCATCAGCGCCTCGCCGCTAGGTGGCAATAAAGTTCGCCTAATCACAATCGCCTAAACACACAGAAGCAGGTCCACTTACATCGGTGGTTGGTTTAAATGATAAAACACAGCTAATAATAACACTGCATTACCTAATAATTAGTTAGAATTAATATTTGTAATATATTTTTATAAATTTTGGGATTTTTTTCATGTAAAAATTAATAAAATATATATATTTTCCACCAATCGAATTCAGTAGAAAATCCATTATTTTTCCCATTAATATCTTAAAAAAACCCGCGAAAGAGTGAAGCCGCAATAGCTGAAGCGTGAAGTGGCGAGGTATTACTGTACTGTTGTTTTCGCAACGTTATAAGGCCCATATATATTATTTCTTAGTATCTTTTTTAGAACACAACCAGAAAACATAGGAGATTTGTATGCAGCATCACAAAACAGCTTAGTGTGAGCTCCCCTTACACTTGAGCAAGGTAGCTTCGTGCCAATTTGACCCTTCTACAGTTTGAAGAAGCTTGATCAGGAATGACATTTTTGGAAGGGTATCAGCCAAGAAACCACTTTTTCTAATAAGGGAACAGAGTAGAAAGCCTAAGATATGCTAAAGCTCACAAAGATTGGAATGAAGATCAGTGGAAAAGGGAATTATGGAGTGAAGGATCCAAGTCTGTGTCCAAAGCTGGGTTCGAATCCAAGTTTGCATCGACAATACGTTACATATGGTCGTTAAACCATAAAACAACAAATCAAATGGTGGCCTAAGACTTTTTGCACAGTACCGTACATCACTGTTAGCCTAGAGGGAACAGTATTGGTGAGTGAGGTAAAGAATGTGGAAAATTCATTATACATGGGACACAAACAAAACAGCTTGCACAGGCTGTTTCTTATTAGTATAGTAGTAGTTTGCATTAGATGTTTTTCTGTTAATCACAATACCTTGGCGGCCGTCCATCAGAGACGTTACAATGACATGTTTTGATGCAGCAAACAAGATAAGACATGTTGAAAATATTGCTGTTGGATTATTAAACAGTAATAAAGTCCCTCGAGTTTGTATTACCCACCTACTTATACTGCAAAAATTAGAAGCAGAAGAACATACTAATCATGGGTACCATGTTAAAAATCAGGTAAATGTTTTATTCACCTGACTGCTTTATGTTATACATTTCATTTTTAATCCTATGCCTGTTAAAAGCAGCCAAGTGAGACCCTTCCAAATCCATGAGCTGTCAGTCTGTCTATCAGTCTGTCTGTCTCTATACATCCATCTACTTTCTTGAAAAGGCCAGACTGAAGTTTCTCTCCCCCCACATTCTTTAAGAATTCCCGTCGTCTGTCACACGTCCGTTCTTCCTCAAATTCAGTAAAAAAAACCAGAAGCGCAAAGCTCAACACCCACACAAACCCCCACAGTCGACTGAAGTTTCTCGGACCAAACTCCCCACAAAAAAAAAAAAAAACGAAGACTTCACTCACGTCATTAAAACAACAGCATAAAGTTTGCAGAGTTATCAAACTGCCAGTTCTAAGTTCCTCCATGACACTCCATCAGTCTGCACCAACTTAAGTGCCGTACAGTGTGTCCTTATGGGACTGTAACCCACAACAAACTACACACCAAGTGGCCAAGGGGGGTAAGATCTGTGTGCACCCCAAATGTCCTACCTGTGATTCTGTATCTCTCCATTCCTGCATTACTGATCCACATGGAGCGGCGAGTATTCACTTTACTATTCACTCACTTCCTCTCTTCACCACGTCCACCCTCTCTCTCTCTCTCTCTCTCTCCCTCTC
Organism: Loricariichthys derbyi; assembly: GCA_033118015.1. Classification (NCBI taxonomy): domain Eukaryota; kingdom Metazoa; phylum Chordata; class Actinopteri; order Siluriformes; family Loricariidae; genus Loricariichthys; species Loricariichthys derbyi. The sequence goes on from JAVSBU010222741.1 coordinate 8,993, forward strand.
TCTCTCTATCTATCTGTCCCCTCCTCTCTCTCTCTCCCCGTCTCCCTCCCTTTTTTCTTCTTCTCCTTCCTTTATTCACACACTTCCTCTATTCAACAGTCCAGTTAGTCACTCTCTTTCCCCTCCTCCCTCCCTCTCCCTTCGTCCCTCGCTCTCCTTCTCTTTCTTCCCTTTGTCACTTCCTTCTCAAAAAATGAACTAGAATAACCTCTTTCTCTCAAATTCTTTCAAGTAATTTCAAAGAGCAGCAACTTGTCAGCATTTTTTTCCTCTCTCAATCTTCTCCTTTGTCTACCTGTCCTTCTCTCCCTTTTTCTCCCCTTTTCTTCCTCCTTTCTCTTGAGTTAAGACTCTTGTTTTTCTAGTTTGCTTCGCACAGTGGCCTCCACATTTTTCTTTCTTCTTCTACGTCTTGTCTTGTTTTCTTTCCTCTTTCGCTGGTTCCTTTTGCAGAGCAGCCTCTTGCACCCTTTCTTTCTTTCTTTAACTTTTCCTCAGGTCCTGCCTGTTTTTTCTCCTCTTTCTAGATTTTTGCTAATCAGAATAAACCTGTCTTTCTTTTTTGCTCCTTCTCGGTTGTTTTCTTCATCCGTTTCTCCTTTTCTCTGTCTTCAATAAAGAGACTTCTGTTTGCAGAGTGAGCTCTCACTTCTGCCTTACTTTTCTTCAGCTGCAGAGCAGCCTTCTTTCTATTTCAAACTTTCATATTTTCCTTCGGCAAATCTTAAGTGAGTGAGTCTGCAACGCTCTTTTTCCTTTAACTCATCTCTCTCTCCCACCCCCCCTTGGTTTCACATTGTGGCCATGTGCTGCTCATATGGACGTCCTGTCATTTTCTCTATTCCCTCCACACTTCCTCCTCTGTAGCTCTGCTGTGTATGAGGCTCATGTGAGCAACGGCACCCGAAAATAAACCTTCTATTCATGCCGTGCAGAAAAACGCCGCAGCTAACTCAACAGAATCTTAAGTCACACCCTTCAACATGGCTTAAGTGCTACCAAGCCTCACTGTTCACATCCATTTCCTAATATGCAAGAAGGAAAAGATAAAACAATGCAGCATGGCTACATGCATAAAATAAAATAGCGCTCGGCGACCTTGCTGATATGTCTGGGAAAAAAAGAGATTAAAGCAAGAGCCACGTGAAGAGAGAGAGCAAAGAGAGTGCAGGTGAGAGAGAAAATATCACCGAACAGAGACGGGCAACAGTCATTAATCATGTCCTCAATCATGGCATTAGAAATGACAGAGGCTAAACCACCAGCTCCTGCTGTAACGGCACTCTGAAAATTTAACCTAAAATATCCAACTTTGTGCCCAGTGGCCATGTGTGTGTGCAGCAGAATGGATGTAGATGTTCTGCATGGATTCCTAACCCTAATTATACCCTCTAATTCCCTCTTATTAGTGAGAAACCCTCATATTTTTCATTTATTGGTTACTTACAAATTAAAGAACAAGAATAAACACACTGTGGAACAGCAAAGGGTATTTTGCTTTTATAACTGTACGTGCTCCGACTCAAACATTCCCTAAGCACTGACCTGAATTAAAGAATGTACATGCACAAGGTAGAGGGGCAAAGCTGGGCCCAATACTCACTTAAAAAACAGGAGTGCCACTTAGGAAAGCCAATATTATGCGGACTATTGACAGTAGACAGGGTTTAGGAAGTGGACACCCCTTTCCAAGTACACACCAATGACTTGGGCTCTGCTAGAGACCCTAAGCTGGAATCCAGGAAGCAGGACAAGGTCAGAACCCATAGTCAGTTAAGGATGGGACCAGCACGTCACCCTCAGGCCCCATAAAAGGTTCCTCACTGCACCAATTAAAACTAACTCACCTGAGCAAAAGTGGGATATGACCCGGCTCAGGTTTGGATACCAGTCCTCTACCTACGGAGCCACGAAAAGCTCTCTGATGGCTTTGAGCAGCATAGCGAGGCCCTCCTGTGGTGACCAGAGAGCATGGGCCTACTCTGTAAGGACTGTCTGCATTTGTGTCTCCTGCATTCCACAAAGTGAGAGTGGTGTAAAAGGTCTAAAATATGTCACCTTTAATGCCATTTACATGCACTTAATAGTCTGATAACTGCAGAAATCCAATCAACCAGTTTACACGCACTTGGGTGATCAGATACTGGAAAAGCTCCGGGTTTATACAACGTAATTATGTGATTTCAACTTTGCAACCAGACATTAATCTCACAGAAGGATGTGACGTAAACTTCAAACTTTATTAATTAAATAATGACAATCTTTATTTCTTTAAGCATAAACTGGGTTTCAGAGTCTCCACAAAAGTGCATTTCCCTATTATTCCCATGGAACGTTTTGATGCCAGGGTTGCCACATTAATAGGAAAATCCCCCCAAAAAGTGTGTTCTTAGAATATGCAGATCTGGCAACCATGTCTGTTTATGCTTGCGTGCATGCGCAGACTGAAATCCAACTGACAGGATACATATGCTAAGAAATAGCACTAGTTAATTGTTAATGGGTTAATTAACTGAGTTAATATCCAGCTCACTCCGGACTTCACACTCCAAAACAAACTTGAACAATACAATAACTGCAGAAATCGGATTATGATCGGATTACTAAGTGCATGTTTACTCACCCACTGTTACTTGTGTGTAATAGACAGATTTTGATTATTATTTGATAAATCACAGATTCAAATAGCTAACCCACCACTGAGGTCAGAAAGCGGGGACGTCTGAGGGAGGGGAGGACAGATCTTCCCAAGATGATCCTGACCAGAATGAATAAGTTTTCCTTCTCGGAACCTCCAGGGTTCTCTATTATTTTGAAAATTTGAGATCTGCTGTTGGTTGAATTCAGGAAGGTCCACTTTAGATGTTATATAAACACATCCTTAATGCCACACACACACACACACACACACACACACACACACACACACACACACACACACACACACACACACACACACA
>JAVSBU010222848.1:0-11952 GCA_033118015.1 Loricariichthys derbyi
ACTTTGCTTATGTAAATTAATAAAGATGATCTAATTGTGATTAATTTCAATACCCAACATTGGTTGATTGTGGTACATCAGGCTTAAATTTTAAATCAGAACTATAAATGTGTATACATGTAAAACGTCAATGTTTGTTCGTTATATAAAAGTTTATTATATTTAATAATAATATTTATTTACATAAACAATAACAATATTTATATACATAAACAAAAGTGTTTTTTTAAGTTTTAAAGCTGGGATTTGAACCCCGGTCTCTCAGATGAGGGATTAGCACATTACCACTTTGCCACAGCACCAGTCTGTGGAGTAAAGGGAAAATCTGTATTTGTCTCTATCACTCTCTGTCATTATGGCACATCTTTTAATTGATTTTTATTCTCTCTCTCTCTCTCTCTCTCTCTCTCTCTCTCTCTCTCTTTTAATTGATTCATAAAAAATCCCCCTGGGGGAAATTGCAGAAAAATAGTGTTCAAATGTTTAAGGTAAGCATTTTTCACTCAGGACATACACTGCCTGGTCAAAAAAAATTTACACACACTAATATTTCATTGGACCACCTTTAGCTTTGATTACTCCACACATTCACTGTGGCATCATTTCCACAAGCTTCTGCAATGTCAGCATTTATTTCTGTCCAGAGTTGCATTAATTTTTCCCCAAGTATTGATGATGGGAGATTTGAATCCACTGCCTTCTCCAGCACATCCCAAAGATTCTTAATGGAGTTCAGGTCAGGTCTGGACTATGTGGTGGCCAATCCATGTGTGAAAATGATGTCTCATGCTCCCTGAACCACTCTTTCACAATTTGAGCCTGATGAATCCTGGAATTATCATTTTATAATATGTCCGTGCCATCAGGGAAGAAAAAATCCATTGATGGAATAACATGGTTGTTCAGTATATTCATGTATCAGTTGACTTCATTCTTGTGGCTCATAACATCGCTGACATTTTCAAGAGGATTAACATCTGGGGATTTTGTGAGCCAGTCCAGGTGTGACTGCTCCTGAATGTTCATCATGCCAATCAGTCACATTTGTAGCCCTGTGGACGTGAGAACTGTCATCTTGGAATACAGGGAGAGGAATGTTATGTTCCCCAGTAAGAAAAAAGCAATAGGGAAAATCTGGTTGTCCTTTAGCTCAGTGTCATATTTACTGTCTCTTGAACCACACCATGTCACTTTCATGCAGTCCTCATTGAACACTTCCTGAAGTATTTAATGAACAAGACATCTGGCATCATTCACATACAGGCAGAAACGAAACTCATCTGAGCAGATAACACGTGTCTATTCAGGAACAGTCCAATTTCTGTTTCTTTCCCCACATTAACATCTGCTTTGTGATTCATTTTCCACACATTGAGCAAAACATTCACTGCACTATATTACCTCTTTTACCTCTTTAAACTACCTCAATTTACGAATCCTGTCTCACACACAAACTACAGGTATTTACACCCTGAGGTTACTATCACCTTAAACATGTAAGATGACTACATTTCTGTTTGGGCAGTGTATATACACTCACTTATATGAATCACTTATACAAATATTTATAATTACGTAATTTATATACATAATTACACAAGTGACTATAAGCAATATAACTGCCACTTTTCAAATGTGTAGTTAAACAAATAGCTTCTGTAAATATAGAGAATCTATTGAATCATTAATGGTTCTGGAATTAGATCAACCGAACAAATAAGAGGTCTACAAAGGCTGTGTAATGAAACAAAATAATGTTTTCAGAGATGCTATGTTGATTAAATATTTAATTATGATCTCTATTATTTAAAATGCCACTTCTTCATGGGCTATCAAGGTACTGTGAAATGCAATTATTGACTGAGTTATAGTTTTGTATGATCAGATTATGGCAGTCCATGTAACCCTTCTAACTGAATTACTGACAAAAACTTATTATTACAGTTATCTGATTATTTTGTGCATGTAAACACACTCGGTGACAGAGCAGCATATCACACTGGTCAGTCTAACTTGATTTCTCAGAGTTTTGGCTGCACTATAGACTACGTAATTTAATTTTTGTTTCTAACATATGTTAGTGTGTAGCTAGTGATTTCAAAGTGGTATTATTGAGCTGTAAATAGTATACACTCATGGGCCACTTTGTTAGATATACCACTTAAATTGCTCATTAATGCAAATATCTACCAGCCAATCACACGGCAGCAACTCAATGTATTTTAGATATGCTTAAGATGACCTGTTGATCTTCAAACCAAGCATCAGAACCTTGAAGCAGATGACCTTCTGCAGCAGAAGCCCACATCAGGAGTCACTCCTGTCAGCTAAGAATGGACAGCTGAGGCTAGAATTTGCATGAGCTCACCAAAGTTGAACAATAGAAGACTGAAAAAAATATTGCCTGGTATGATGAGTGTCAATTTCTTCTGCGACAGTTGTGCCTTGCATCAACGGTTCAGGCTAGTGGTGGTGGTTTAATGGTTGTAAGGGATATTTTCTTGATGCTTCCTGGCCCCTTAATACCAACTGAACATTGTTTAAACTCCACAGCCATCTTTTTATGATTACAGTGTACCCATTTTTATGTGCTATGTCATAAAGCTTAAATCATCCCGAACTGGTTCTTGAAAATGACAATTAGTACACTGTTCTCAAATGACCTTCATAGTCACCAGATCCAGTAGATCTTTGGAATGTGGTGAAACAGGACATTCGCATCATGTGCAGCCGACAAATCTGCAGCAACTTCATCATGCTATCATGTCAAGATGGAGCAAACAAATATTTCCAGGACCTTTTTCAATCTATCTCAAGAAGAACCAACACAGTTCTGAAGGCAAGCACGGGTCCAGTACTAGGAAGGTGCACCTAGTAAGATGTCTGGTGAGTGTATGTCATGCACTGATTCTGCTGCAGCACATTGTGTGCTGGGTGCTAATAGTGATGTTTGTAGGCATCTGTCTATACAACAGCAATATATCCTGTGAGAGGCAACATCCTGTTTGTGTGGGATGCATTTCAATTTAAAGTTTAAAAGCAAACACTCCCTTGGTTTATTTGTCTACAATAACTGCTTTCTTTGTTCAAGGCCATAACGGTAAGATTTATATACGTGATGGATGACAGTTACTGTTTCTTGATGTATTTGTCTTTCCTCTTATCCTTTCTCTTCTAATATCTCCAATTTGCCTCTTCAGTCTTTTGTGCAGCAGGGTCAATCACCTCAGTAGAAATTGAAGATGTAACTTTCCTTGAGCAAAAAACTTGTGACTATAAAAAAGACAATTTGTTTCAGAGACAACGAATCATCCAGGCCCTGAATATTCCCCATTATGGTCATTGTTTTACTTAGGCTGGCTGCTGACTTGGATGGATGAGCCCTTTTAAAACTTACTAAATGCACATAGACATGAGAGTCCAAAGAAATGAGAGATATGGTGGACATATATAGGCATTTGAAAGCAATAAATTGGCAAAATGGTCCAAAAAAGAAAATAAAACAGCTCACTCTACGGAAAAACAAACAGCCACCTAGAATAACATCAATCACGAGTAACATTTATTACACAACGGCTAAATATTGACACTAAGTAAACTGAGCTCAACTAATAAATATGCCAATATTAACAAGTTTTGACCTAGAACTTCACAAAATATGTATTTGATAGCCTTTGCTACTCAGTAAAAATCGTGTCTTACCCACACTTAATCACAGTTAGACAAAATACATTTTCCTTTCTCAGTAAGTGGTTTCTCTATACTAAATATTATATTCAATATTGATCAGTCTCTCTTGAGTCCCTTTAACTGATTCAGACAATAACAGTAGATAATAATAATAATAATAATAATAATAATAATGTTAGACTTTTATAGCTCCTTCTGCAATACCCAAGACGACCAGGTGGCAAGTATCCGAAGACTTTAATTTACGTAAATGAATTACGTAAATTATGTAATTTTTACGTAATTATGTAAAGGCCTTCTCCGTAATCTTCTTCAGTTAGTTACCATGTAATGTTACTCTGAAGTTACTATGAACTGTTAGAAAAAGAAAAACAAACATGGAAAAACAACTAAAAACATGAATATTTCCTATTAGACAAACCCTTCTGACACTGTGAAGTGCTCTTGGGAGATATATTAAGCATGGTGAAGCAATAACGTGAAACAATAACTAAGATAGCGTAATAGACTGGTACCCAAACTTCTTCTGCGGTGTCTAACCCTAATTTCTTTCTTTTTTTTTTTTTGGTCAAAACTTGAGCGAAATTTATTTTAGACATTGTAATTCATATAAAAACAACAGTGAGTGACAAATCACCTTTGCAGTGACATGCATTATGTATCATATTTTTCTGTCTTGAGATGTTGTCTTACTCAAACATGCCTCATTCATTTGCTGCTAGGCATTCCCATAACTTTGGGAACCACTAGTGCAATAAATATGCAACTTCTGCATCTAAATAAAAGATTTGCCTTAATTACTACCTTACTAGAGACGACCTATTAATTACATACAATTATGTGTCCAAAGTCTAGATAATACATCTCACCAGTACAATGCATTTATCTGGAGTTACATTCTGTTTATATATGCACAATTATGAGCCACTCTTGGCACTCACCTCCTGCGCGACAATACTGGAAATGCGCACAGCCCGCTTAACACGGCCGTTTCTGCTGCTTGACGCCCCCTCCTGGCCAATGCTGTCTCGACCACTTAGTGACATCTCGCTCATCATCTGATCGCTTCCCCCTGAGCAGCGGGCATCCCGCTGTTCTCCCGACTCCTTCCTATCAGTCCCACACGCCAGCACGTCCACAGTTCTGGCCACGTCACCTCTGACCTACAACCCACCGTGGGCTCCGTTTTGAAGATCTCAGTCAAACTGCAACAAAGAAGCTGGACTCTTCCTTTGATCCCTCAGTGTTGGTCCTATTAAAGTATAAGCCACAATGTGCCGGTTTCCCCTCTCTGCCTCTTTGACTGTGTGAGAACCCTAAGGCGCCTCCAGTCTCTCACTCTTGTTGCCCTCCCCTCCTGTGTTCACACTCCTCCCTCTGCCTTTTCAAAAGAGGAATCAAAGTTTTTCAGAGCTCTTTATACTCATTTACTCGGATAGGTCTGTCACTTTGTCAGGAAAATTGTCAGGGTGAGAAGAGGGAAGCAATCCCCAGCCCCCTCCACTGCATCATGTACACTTGCTCAGCTCTAATTATTATTGGCTGGCTGATCCTTTTTTGCACCCCTCTGACCAAAACTCTCTTCTTTTCTACCAACAGAGGGACTTGATTAATGCCAGTAACAAATAAGAACACAAAAATTAGACACCTATATAGATCCCCTTTCACACTTAAACCCAGGACATTAGTGTCATGGAGCCAGCTGCAGCATGATTGACTGCTAGAGGGTTAAGACAGTGATTGAATTCACAACATGCAACAGCTATGCAACACTCGGCACAGATAATCAGGGCTGATAAGCGGCATCTGGTTCTAGAACTTTATAAGCCAGCTTCCAATAATGCTTCTTGTCGTGCCCTTAACCTGTTCTTGTGTATTAGGCTGACAACTTTCAAGTTTACATGCTGTTACTTTCGTGTTTACCTTTGCTTACTTGCCTCTAGCCGTTAGCTTATACCGTTGCTAACCACTAGCCACTTCTGTTGTGCTTCTTTCATTTGCTATGCCAGTAGCCGCCACATTAGCTAACCGCTTTCCTCTTCTCAGCCGTTAAAGTTTTACCTGTTAGCGCTACATGCTACTCGCATTTATCTGCCATAAAATCTTCCCCCGTTAATGCTACAAGCTACTCGCATTTCTCTGCTGTTAAGACATTAGCGTTAGCCCTACACATTACTTTCTCTGCCGTTAAGGCTTTCCCTGTTAGCACTACACACTACTTTCCTTTCTCAGCCATTAAAGCTTCCCCCATCAGTGCTACACACTGTTCATGTTTCTCTGCCATCAAAGCTGTGCCATTATGCGCTATTGGCGATTCTCAGCCATTAAGGCTCGCCACATTAACGCTACACGCTGCTCTCGTTTCTCAGCCATTGAGGTTTCCCCCTGTTAGTGCTACACGCTACTTGCATTTCTCTGCTGTCAAGGCTTTCCTCTTAACACTACTGCATGCTACCCGTTTTGCCCCTTAAGCACCATGTGCCGCACACGTGTGCTTCCCCGGACAGTCTTCTTGTGACTTGCGGAAGAAGCATACCAGGGCCAGCTGGTACCACCTCTCCCATAAAGGGGGGAGGTGGCGTACGACCAGGAGGTCTGAGGTAACTGTTAGGGCCCTTAGCTAGGGTAGGGTCAGTAACTCCCCGTTGGTGTTTTCGCCGCCTACCGTCCGGCCATCCTCACCATCAGCATGCACACCACGGCACTCATCCCTCTGTGCTTAGGTCCTGAAACTCCCTAATCGTCAATGTCATGACAATTATCAGGTCACTTTTTGCTGTAACAACCAAGCTTTGAGTTATTCACACTGAAATTTATTAGGATGCTTACATTTACTATTTTTCCATGAAAACTGTATGAAAAACTAAGTTTCCGTGAGCACTCCTTACTTTTAGTGCACTGGCTTTTCTTTACCAATCAGTTAACCCGTTTTGTCTAAGAATAGTACTGTTTATAATAGTTAACACCAGATAAAATGCTGCATCAGTCTATCCAGGATTTCAGCTGTGGGGTGTGTTCATACTTAACCCCTACCTGGCACATTGTTAATACATTTCAGGGATAGAATTGGTTAGTATGTCTGAATCTAATACAATAGATTTTAAATCCTTCATTTCACTCAAGCAAGCTGGAAAACACTGATAAAGTTTTAATTTAATGCACTGCCACTCCCGTGGTTTATGATCTTAAAAGCAACTTTTTTCAGTGAAAGGAAATGCTTCTTCATTTTTAATTTGTTTATTTATCTGACTGTCTTCAGTGACACAGTATCCAGCAATCTCTTTATGAAGTATCATTGATTGAATTTAATGGATCATTGACTGAAGAACCTAGTCTTCATTCACATAACTTTTTCATAGCAGATACATTTGAAAGCATCCATATTATCTCTATGATACCTTAGAAACTGGTGTCTTTAAGCTGAATTCATACTTTCATTACAATTCCATAAATAAGAGCTCTTATTATAGCTGGTAGGGAGTATGGAATCTCCTGGTTCAGACATATCTGACTTGTGGCTGTCAGTTTCTAAATTCAAATATTCCACAAGACAATGTACTAGGACCACTGTTGTTTTCTCAGTTGTGGTCATGTTGACTCTAATCACTCAATTTACGTTCCACTCACAAGGACAGCTTTATATACTCAATAAGGGCCAAAAGACCACAAGTGATAATGTTTATTCAGATCTTTAGGGAGAAGGAATCACACTTCAGCAGGATACTGACCCAAAACAGACATGGACAGTTTGCAATAGCTACATCAAGACCAAATAAGATCAAGGAATGCTTGGTGTCATGGACTTTCCTCCATAGATACAGTATTGCTTGAAAGTTTGTGAATTTTCCATATTTCTGCATAAATGTGACCTAAAACATCATCAGATTTTCACATCATGAGATCATCCTAAAAGTAGATAGTAGAACCTAGTTAATCAAATGGGACAAAAATATTGTACATGGTTATTTATTTATTGAGTAAAATTATTTAATATTTACATATTAGTGAGGGGCAAAAGTATGTGACCCTAGGATTAACAGTTAATTTGGAAGTGAAATTAGTCAGGTGTTTTCACTCAATGGGATGTCAATCAGGTCTAAGTGGACACGTAATAGTTTTTATCTGATTTGTTTAACTAGGTCCCCCTTATTAACTTTTAGGACTTGTGTGCAAATCTGATGATGTTTATGCCTTGTTTATACAGAAATATAGAAAATTCACAAAAGGGTTCACAAAATTTCAAGCACAACTGTACCTAATCTAATCACCAACAAGCATATTTAGGGTCACTGGAAGACACAGAAAGGAAAGTATTCGTTCATTTATTCAATCGTTCATTCATTCATTCATTCATTCATTCATTCATTCATTCATTCATTCATTCATTCATTGTCTTAATCTGCTTGTACATAGGACTTTGTACAAAGTGTTGTTCAAGCTAGTTGAGATTCTGTGATGTTCTGGGGGTGTTTTAACTATGCAGAAATTAAACTGTTAAACTTTTGGTTGAGGTGACAGTAAATGTGAATCACAATGCCTACATTAAGCTGCTAGACAACCAGGTTTTGCCTTTTGCTGTCATGAGTTGGGGGGAAAGGTGGTAATGAGTACCCATCTGCGGACAGCTTCATGAAAAAGTGGTAGATTTTATTAACTCATAACAAACCAACTAAGGAAAACACAAAATAAAAACAACATTTTAAAATAAAAAAAAAAAAAACACAAAAGCCTTACTGGCTAACCCCCAGAACCGGCAAGGGTTGGGGCAAGCAGGGAAGATGAGATCTTATCTGGAGTAGCCTGGTTACGTTTACCACGCAAGGACAGGGAAGAGGTATGGTAGGGTGACACAGGGAAAGCAGGGCTCTGGGCGACGCCCCAGACTGCAGTTATCCCACCCCCGAAGTCCACTGTGGTGTTGTCCATTTATGTCTGGACACTACACCGGCTGGCCACATATGGGGGCATCTCTCAGCCACTGCTGTGTGGCTTTCTTGCATCGGGTCACTTGCCGAACAACCACATGAGGGCACAGCACAGGCCAGGATGGGTGGTGGGGGGTGGGGGGTGGGGGGGAGTTAATGGCGCCGAGGGTGCACTTTCCCTACACTACCCATCTAAACCTTATCATACCTTGAACCCTCTGGTGCTACGCCCCCCCCTTCAAAGGAGGTACAGTACCCTTTGTCCCTAACTCTCTTGGGGTGCCCATGAGTGAGACTGGTGCGTCTATCCTGCAATGCCTCTTGCTATGGCATTGCGAACACACTACCTGTTTTGCAGTGCTGCTTGGTGAGTTAAATTCTGGTCTCGAGCGCACCAGCTTGAGACGTGCCTCACGTCAGTATGACAGTAAATCCGCATGCCGCTGGAACCAAATAGTATGGATCAGTGCCATGCCAGAGATGGCTGACTGCGCATGTTCATGGTGTGGCTGCTTCACTGATTCTTTTCTTTTCCATTCCACACCTTCACAGTCCACTACTGGTTTGGCATGGAATCTAGCAGGGATCCTCATATTTGCAAATTATCTTACAGAGGAACAACATTACTATCCCTGTATTCCAAGGGTTGTCACAATACCAGACATTTAGTAGTTGGTACCAATAACACTAAAATTCTGTGATTCTCAATACCAGTTTTGATACCATGACAAAAAATTAAAGTATTTCAACAAGAATATTTATTACTTTTTTGTATTTGGTTGTTGGGATTTGGTTAATAGTGTTTCATGTAATCAAAACTGCAATTTAAAACAAAACTATATTATGCCAAAAAATAAATATATCAACTTTTATGTTGGCCCAAAGAAAACCAAAGAAAAGTTGCTGTACTCGCAGGCTGCTAATAGCCCATGAATAGCGTGAGCAGGGATGCAGAGTAAATTCAGTTTATGTACCTTTTTAAACTATTTTTTCACTATTAATTCTTCCCATTTTATTTTTTATGAATTTATTTTTTCAACAATTCAGTTTTTAACAGTTTTCCTTTAAGAAAATAACTTTTGCAATTAAATAAACAATAGAAAAATGTTACCTTTGTATTTAATTAACCTGCTGCTATAATTAGAAAATTTGCAAAACTCCTGGCAATTCTTGGCCACTTTTTTATTATATGACTAAGAATTACAGATGACAGCATACAAAACGTTTTTGTTCAAATTTAATAGAAGCTTCTTCATTCTTCTAAAGAAAGATAACAGGCGCTGCTGGCTTGTGTTTAACCTCTTTCCCTTTGTTGGGTTTCCATTTGTTGGAATACAAATGACCTGTACTCATGTTCCCTTGGATTTCACAAATCCAGTTGGGTTGTAGGGGTCTTAATGCTACCACCCTGAAATGAGTTTTTGTTGGGTAGAATGTCTGCATTTCATAACAAAGATATTTTGGTGACTTGTGGTGGGATGTTTTTCAGCTAAATATCACAAGCATACAGTATAACATGCACTGCATAAAAACTGCTCAGTAGCACATATGTTTAAGCACAAATATTTAATAGTAGTCTAAACATTGACAAAGTGTGAAACATTGGGCATTCTCTTTATTGCATTCTGAGATCTCTTTACTGTAATGATGAGGGATACCTCTGTAATTCAACAGTGACTGAAAACCAGTCTGGCTTGTAACCCAGATCAATATGCCTTGGAAATCTCATCAGAAGCTGCAGTTAACTCTGCCAGTCAGACACAGCTATAAATTCTGCTCACTATTGAAGCTGAAATTACAGCCAAAAAATAAATAAGAAGACGACTTCAAAATAAAGGTGACAAATTTTATTCTATTATGTCCTAAAAAAGAAGACGCCAAAATAACTGCTGGAGGCAGTTTTTCTACCTTTGATAACACCTTCATGCCTGAAAGGTTTAAATAATTATCACTAGTCAAGTAATACCAGATGCAAGCATCAGTATAGTCAGACATACAGTATTAACCTTCATTAAATAATTTTCTTTTCCAAACAAACTGAATTATGACATATTTACAGTGCTTCCTTTCAAGTCAGAATAAGGTGACTTGGAATTACTTCTTTTTATTTACTCTTTGGCATTGTGTGTCAGCTTCATCAATTTCTGAGAAGTACTTTGCTGTGGACCAGGGAGGTTGGAGCTATTGACTAGGCTGAAGAGAACATCTGTCCTTTTAACCTTGAGTTTGTGTGGTTTATTAGTTCAAATATGAAGCTCTTTATGTCTCATAACCAGGTAAATAATTTTTTTATAATCATTATCTAGTAAATATGAGTAGAGACAGACATGCTTATGAATGTTTATATTTCAAAAACCACCAAGTACTTATATAAACAAAAAAAAAACCCCACTAAACCACAAATAGTCAAAATATTTAACATGCTTTTCAGATGTAAGATAGAACACAAAACTTATTTTTGGCCTAAGTATCAAAGCAGTTAATAGCAAATTAATTTCAAAGTTAACATTTAAAAGCTAGGTAGTTTACATAAAACTGGAGGATGCATCCTCCCTCATTTTCTTAGTTCCATTAGATCAAAGAGAAAACTTAGACACATTGATTCTGTTCAATCTAATATTCAGCAGATGGGCTTCTTACTTAAGTCTGAAGAATCTGGTGTTCTGTGACATACAGCAAAACAGTACTATGACAAAGAAACAAACCATTCCAGTTAGTTTCAAATAACAGCTATGAAGTAACTTACATGCTAAGCAGATCACTAAGTACGTGTCTATAATTTGTAGCACATTTCCCTATGCATGATTAAATGGCAAATGTATTATCTTTGAAATAGTCCTCTCTCAAAAGAACACTGTGTCACAGGATGACAAGAACAGTACCACTGTGTACTTGTATGATTAAAACTATTTTCCAGAAAAGCATATTACCAGTGCAAATTGGTTCCACTGAATGACTCATGCAGTTAAAAACAAATATGATTTAAAAACTGGCATGTTTCTGTTACAGCTAAAAATTTGTCTGTCATCTAAACTGTCTGTCTGTCAAAAAAAATACAAATAAATGACCGCTAAAGCTACAGCAAATGTGAGAGATGAATTTATTCACTTTTCTGGTGGCAGATGCGTATAATTTCTGTTGTTGGCATTCATCAAAACTGGAGATTTTGATGTGGCGGCTTTGGGCATGCACAGTTCATCTCAGAGTCTCCAAAAGTCTCCAATAACACCACAAGAAATTCGCTAGATTTGTGGCTAGTTGCTTTTTAAAAAATAAAGTCGCTAGATGGTCTGAAAAGTCGCTAAATATAGCGACAAAGTCGCTAAGTTGGCAACAC
>JAVSBU010223168.1:0-11947 GCA_033118015.1 Loricariichthys derbyi
TTAATTGGTCTATTTCCATTGCTATGACAACTTTGTGATTGACATACAAACAGACCAAAGACAATGAGTCCTGTGTGTTGTAAGCCATTACATTGCATTATTTCTGCACAGCGATGTACTAGGGGGCAGAGCTAAATTTGCATATTTTACTAACCTTCCTAAATGCTACCCTCATATACATACGGTTTACCTCCACAACCATACTGTTACACCTTTATATATACCTTAATGCCGCATTGACAGTCAGCTTTACCGAAAATGAACCGCTTTATCCGTTTCCCTTCAGGCCTGGTTAACTGCAGGAAAAACCATATAACCTGCCAATAAAAAGGGTTGACCAGCTTTGCTTGGACTCCACCTCATTTAACCAGGATTTTTGCAGGTAAAGCCAGAAAAGGCTTATCTTGGTCGCAACCGTGTATATGTGAACGTAGCATAAGTCGCACTGGATAAAACGGTCTGCTAAATGACGTAAATGCAAACGTAGACATGGATGCAGGAAATCCTCACAGCGCACTTTGGAAACACTAACATAGGGAGAACATGCAAACTCCACACAGAAAGGACCCACACCACTTCATCTGGGATCGAACCCAGGACCTTCTCAACGTGAGGTGACAGTGCTAAACACTACACCATTGTGCCACCCCTTAAGTATATTCTTAAACATTTGTTTATATTAATGTGCTCTATATGATACTTTGTACTTATACTGAGACTGCAGGTCTTACTCGCAGAACGAGCTCTATTTTGTTCTTACTTTATATTAAGATATATTAGTGGAAGTCTTGTACAGGGTCTGCACTAGCAAAGCTCGCTATATAATAAAAGCGCTACATAATGTTCATTCCATTACCCTTTCATGAACCAGGCCGACCTGGGACCAGTCTAGCAACAAAAAGAACTGTAAAAGGTCAATATTTATCTGTTGAGCTCTTATTGTAAAACAGGGCTCTCATTATAAGTGTGAAACTGTAAATGACAAACACAAAGCGCATTTAAACATTGGTGTAAATGATGCAACGAGACTGAGAAATCTGTGTCTTATGTTGAGCTTATTTTCCCTCAATAGCAGCTGCGTAAAAAATATTTGATGTTTATCAAGAATAAGTGAAAAAACAGGACGTTGAAACTACTCGTGATCATCATTTAATACCGATATAATATCAGGCCGTTCTTCGTGTCACATGATTGGAAACCTTACTGCCATGTGATGCCTTGAATAAGAACAGTGCATGATGGTCCAACATATATTAAACATAAATACACATTCAGCAAAAAACACTCTGAATTTTTCATTTTACAAGCAAGCGATATGCAGTACTCTTCCAAATTCTGATGAGGAAGTCGGCAATGTGTAGGGAGTCACATGGTGGGAGTGATGAGCTTTTTTCACTTTCAATACATTAATACATTACATGAAACATTCAGTATTTTACTTAAAAATATGCTTTGCGTTAAAGACTTTGCCCAACTGTGGATAAATATAAGTGTTGTAATCATATAATTATCGCACTTTGCTGTACGCCTGCTAGAAGGCCCTAGTGATACCAACTCAAAATCTGATTGGTTGAAGCAACAGTTTCATTGACATTTATTTAGTGTTAGAATGGATTGTGAAGGCCTCCGGGCAGACTTCTTTAACCTTAAACCTGCCTGGAAACAAATTATAGCTGAAATGTGATTGGTTAAATACATTAATGCAAAAATATATGTCTGGATGCAGCCAACCATCGGGAAAACTATGAATTGGACAGACGTTTTTTAATTATTTAATAAGTATTTATGGACAAACTATAATTAACATTAGTTTGTGATTCAGATATTTTTAGGCCAGCAGAGAAGGTCTTGCAGGCCCTGATGGCCCGCCACTGAGTATTTGTTCTTTTTCTGAAGCGGCTGCAAGAGGGAACTGTGAGGAAGAATAAACAGAGGAGGAAAGCAACAGCAAGTCCTTCCTTGTGCAACAAAATGGAATATGGCCGTGGCATCACGGAAGAAAAAATCCATTGATGGTATAATCTGGTGGTTCAGGATATTCAGGACCTCATTCTTTGGGCTCATAACGTTACTGACCCGAGACCTGACCAACATTAGCAGCCCCAGATCATTGCACCATAGCATCATAGAAAAGTTTAACTTTGATTTCAAAGTTGTTACGTTTGAGGCTGATCCCTGATTTAAAAGATTTTGCTAGTTTGTTCCACTTGTATTCAGCCTAAATGATGCTTTCCAAGGTCAGTCTGAATATATGAGAGAGAGAAAACATCATACGGGAATAATCTCCTTGTGCATGTTTATCTGTGAGAAGAAACAGATGAAGATGAATAGGGACACTACCGAAGAGAGAAAACCAGAATAAGAAACGGATGATGGCCAAAAGCTGAATCGTCAGGACAAAAAATGAAAAACAGAGCTCGACAGTACAGGAGGAAAAAAAAAGAAGCCAAACACAAAAACACACACAAAAAAAAAAGTACGAGCTAGAGAGTAAGATTGACAGTCTATGCTCCGTGGGACATGAATAATCCAGCACAGCATGCACTGCCTCCGCCACTGAAAATGTCGCCATAATCAAACCATAACTCAGAACTGGAGGGAATGAGGGCAGAGAGACTGTGAGATGCTGTCTTCATTTTCATACACATACATACAATTAAAAATGTTTTGTAATACACACTCACTGGCCACTTTATTACAAACTACTCAGTCACGCAATTATCTGTGTAAAGCCTCCCGTGTTTAGAAAGCGACACTCATGAAGGACTAAGACCAAAATGAATTCTGCATGGAAGAACATTTAACTGCAAGTGTCTACTAAGGAATTGCTCCACTTGAAGGACGTTCTCCCAATATATTTTTCCAGATTGACTTCAGAACAAAAAACAAATACCGGCACAAATCTAAGAATGCAAATTAGTTTGCAGTAAAGGGAGATCTTACGCTGTTGGACCAAGAGAGTTGACAGTTGATTCAAGGGAAAGGACTTAAACTCCTTCAAGAAGGAAATGCAACATAAAAGACGCTGGTTGTTGCCAGTCAGCTGTCTTTTTGTGAAAGTATAAATTTATACATGGTAAAATTAGCTAATTAACTGATGCTGCTGATTTTTGTACTTACTGTGTATAGAAGTTGAAGACTTTCTCCAAACTTGGCGTATTTCTCCTGTGCAGTTGTGCATCTAGACCTTCAGCTTTTTAGCTCTATCCTGGTTATTTCCAGTTTGTTCTCCTCTCAAGATAGACCTGCAAACCTTTGTATGAAATGCAGTTTCATTGTAACCTAACAAAAAGAAGGACTATTATTTCAGAAAACAGATTTTATTTATTCAGAGCTGCAGCTTTAGAAATGCAAATCTACTGGACACCTTGTAACGCAATGAAAGAATGTACTTTATTAAACTTACGAACAGGTTTCTTCAGTGCACAAACAGTTCTCTAATAGGAAATGAGCATTAATTAGAATTAGGACACTGAAAATGGAATGTCGTAGTCTGGTGTAAATCAGTTCTAAATCAGCCATTTCTGAACAGTACCATTGGTAATAACTAGCATAAATAAAACATTATTTTTGTAAATCCTTAAGAGGCTCTTGGGATATTCTAATTCTCAGTGATTCAACTTTGAAAGTTACGCCCGTGCCTTACAGGCCAGGTCGGACGCCACACAGGCACAATTGGCTGTGTATGGTGACGGAAAGGCAGGATGGTGGAATTGGTTCTTTGTGCTGCAGCAGTTAGTCCTGCACGAGTGATGGGTTGGTGAATCATCCATAGTAAACATTGGCCTGTTCTTCTCCAAAAGAGGGTTCAGCCCCCAACCTCCTGTCTTTGATCAGGGTTACAATGGGGAGAATGGAAAAACAACACGGGTATCTCAAGATCTAATTATTGTGACTGTCCTGCCTTAATATAAGCATCCCCTTAGTGACTTCACATCCAGGCCCTATAGCACTTAAACATGCTTCGCACAGCTAGAATGATATTTGTAGAGCATGTTCCCTAACTGACAGTTGTGTATTTTTGCCATAAGTTTAAGTAACATCTCATCAGCCCTTGGAATTTTGTTGCACAAGTGTCACTGAACAGCTGTTTGCTCTTTTGCAACCCGTTTTCAGGATTTTCTTGGGAGTTTCTGGATTAATTTGCTCATCAAGTTCAGTTAAAAGCTGAATAATAGGTTCACAAACTTTATGCTGCATCCTCTTTTTCTGATGCTCCCAACATCTCATACTTGTCGTCACATCACTTGTAGCTTTTGTATGCGCTATCATATTTGACACAAGTACTGCACGTGGCCCAGTTCAATAATCGACAACAGGGGAACTCTCTCCATCACTGCCAAAAACACACATCAGCATCTTGTTTTCTCCACTGATCTCATTTTATTTTGTAAGGCACCAGCAGCATTTCCTTACTGCGGAAATATCCATTTATATGTCAGAGTCAAATGCTTGTGTTACTCCTTTAACTACTGTAGAACAGTTATTTTGCACTTTAACTTGTACAATAATCAGAAAGTAGGAGCTTAAAAAAGAATGCATTATGCAAAAGGGCAAGCAATGATGGCAGAGATGCAGGGTGGGAGGGGGTAGAAAAAAAAATCAATTAAAACAATGACTTATACAGAGGGGTGTACTGACAAATCTCTGATTTCCTGTAGAACATCACACACCTACAATACCTGACTGTCTCACTTATGGAGAGGAAGGTCCAGATCTGTCCAACTCCTGCATTAGATAACAGCTACATATACACACTGGAAGCAGCATTGGAGAGAGAATCAGGGTTACAAACGACAGCAAACCACATTCAATCATACAGTCTGGTACATCATTCACATTCTTCTTACAACCATATACCGCACATCTCGCTTTTGCCACACACAACGTGTCATACTTTCAGATAAAATAACAGGTTTTCAGCTTTAATTCAGTCGATTCCCTCCCACTGAGCACACGATGTCTTCTAATCTAGGAGGGTGAGGGTTTACATGTTGCCATCCAAGACTTAAGCTAATGCAACATCAATATAAAGAGCTTGGACGAGGACATCAAAAGCCCCTCACTGCCTTGTGTTCACAGATGTCCAAGAACGGATTAGTGGTACTTTGATAGGGAAGAAGACGACATCCCTTCGACTCACAGAACAGACGATGCTATCTTGGAACCCTGGTTGATTACTGCTATAGCAACCATCAGTCTCTGGATAATAGACTACATGCTAGTATGGTATAACTCCAAATCAGAAAAGGTTGGGACAGTATTGAAAATGCAAATAAACTTTCAATTAAATGTGTTCCACACATTTACAGTATGAAGCCAATCTAGGGCCAGTAATTTGGTTAAAAGAAAAAATAAATCCCACCTGATGTGATTTCAAACAGATTATTGTAATTATGATTTGGTCCAAAAGCAGCATCCTGGAAAAGTTGAGTCTTTGTGGAGCAAAGATGGGCAGAAGATCACCATTTAGTCAACAAACACAGAAAATTATTGAAATGATTAAAAATGAATGTTCTTCAAAGAAATATCTTGGGTTCATAATGTCTGCAGAGCCGAAGTAAAGGAATGCTGAATTTTCCATACCATCCCAGCTTCTTCTGATTTGGGGTCGTTTAAAGTTTGATAGCAGCTTGTTTTCAGATCATTGCACCCAGATTTCTTTACATTCCAACAAGTAGTTTGGAAACTAACGTGTAATAGTTTAAAAAATTGCATTTAACCTAGACTTTAAATTAGCACACATCAAAATCACAATTTGTACAGGCAAACTAAAGCACACATGCTGTCAAAAATGGGCAATAACACATCTGAAAACAGTCAGCATCATAAAACTGTAGTGGTACAGTACAAGTCTCCACGCACAAGTTGTAAGTACACTCCTGGGCAAAAAATTAATTAATTAAAAAAAAAAAAAAAAACAACAAAAAAAAAAACCCACCACTAAATTTGCAAATTATACTTTAAAAGTTTCTAACAACAAATCCTAGAACTGAAAATTAGAAAGAACTAAGAAAATGAATTGCTGAATGGATGAAGCTGGATACAAGGAAATTTTCTCTTCTTGTAGACAATACAATCTTAAAGATTTAAATCTCTCATATAAGCCACAAACTAACACATCCGGGTGTTCTGAATCTACCAAAATATGTTTATTTTCTTGAAAGATTAGTCGTTACTTATCTGCCACGTGATGCAAACCACCATAAGCCCAAAACAAGCCCTGTAATAGAACTAGGAGTGACCTATCTACAGGTAGAAATGTACAAATATATAGTTTGGATTCCCAAGGTAACAGTGTGAGAAAATTGGTAAATAACTCTGAAACAGAAGTCGATGTTTATTGAAGAGACTTCCAGATCCATACTTTCTGGGAGTATCACCTGTTATTTCAAGGCGTTGACCTATTCTGTTAATAATCGATAATAAAACAGGGATTTGCTGTGCCTTTAGGGTCTTGTTCGTTTCAGAATAGCTGCAGTTGCCTGGAGAAGATCAGTTAGTTATTCTATCTTTGAGAGCATCCACTGTTTACTTTGCTTCTGATTTGAGTTACACGGTACAGAGAGGTATCTTTGAAGATCTGGTGAGAAATACAACAGTCTCTACAGTCATTAACCATAAAGGTAGAGGTGTCATGGTGGGTGGAGCCTTTTCATTTGCCGGTACTGATGAAATACTTCGGTCAAAAGTCAATTACTCTTTTGGAGAACAGGAACATATTGCAGAAAGGCTCGCTTCCCACAACTGAGAAGTTGTTTCCTTAAGAGGAACGATATGAGGAAGACAATGTTTTCTGCTCACACTGTGAAGACCAACATGATGTGGCCTGGTCAAAGAGTGTATGGAGAATATTTGGTCTTATATTAAATACGTGGGAAACATGCTTTCACTGGTGGTCAACTGTTTGGTTGGAACAAGAGTGATTCTTTCTGTCCAAAGCTGTCTGGCAGGTTTAAGAAAGGCTATCCCATACCAAGATTAACTGCTTGTTATTTTTGCTCATTTCCTGACCAAGTATTGGTTGTGGAGATCATAAAAAGCTTAATATTTCGCAATTTTGGGTTCGGACCATTTTTTTTGCTATATTACAAGAAGCTTTACCCCACACTGCAAGAGAATGATGCAGGTTGTTTGCACAATGCAATCAAATGGTAAACACGATCTAAATGCAAGTTATCCCAATTATGTCACACACCCAAGGACTCTAGGCAAATTAAGAGTAGACAATACAGCTATAACCATGCTTCGAGGAAGGAAGAATATGGAGAACCTGAAGGAAACTTTCCCCCAATCAAGCCAAATTCTGAAAATGTGACTTTCAGGTTAAAGTAATTAAACCTATTGATCATTTACATTTACGTCATTTAGCATACATTACAATCCAAGCAATTGTGGGTTAAAGGACCCAACAGTGGCAGCTTGGCAGATGTGGGATTTGAACCCTGGACCTTCTGGTTCACAGTCCAACACATTAACCGATAGTGATCAGAGCGCTGAAATCCAGCCAAATCAAAGGGTCTTTCAGCACAGCTTTAATACCCAACTCAAAGTTACGAAGGATAACAAAATCCCTCTTTTGGACAGTGGTTAAGGCTCTGGAGGTCAAACCCATCTCTTCCATTTTGCCACTCTAGTGCCATTGAGCAAGATCCTCAACCCTTAATTGCTCAGCTCAATTTTAAGGCGCATCAGACATGGACATCTGCTGGAAATGTAAATTCCACTAAATCAGAATCCTAAGCTCTGAACCAAACCTCACTCCCTTAAGTGGTGCCACCCCAAATCGGAATTACTCTCACACAGCTTTAGGTGTTGCTGTACTTCACATTTAAAAACAAAAAGGCTCTTAAAATGTCATCAGCTTGCAGTCATGTCTATTTGGCCACACATCTTTCCAAGAGAACACATTCCTTCCAAAAATACAGCTCTGGAAAATTTAAGAAGCCACTCGTTTTTCTTAAAAATCAACATATCTCCATGTGGCAGCAATTCCATTCCAGTATCTGATGAATTCCGACAGACCCACCACATTCTGCTTAATGAGGTACTGATGAGGTGATCATGTGAACCGAATCGTCTTTACTGAGGAAAGGTGCAAGATGCATGAAATACTGATTTCTGAACTTTCCTCATTTACATTACTGGTAGTATTGTTTTGGTAAAATGTTAATATATACTTTTACTATTACAGTTTGCATTATTAACAAAGGTCTAAAAACACTGCAAGTTATCGTTTATAGTGAATAAACGGTCTTGTTGCTGCAAATTAATATTTTTATTTGGAATCTGTCAGTAATTTATAGAAGAAAACAAAAATGTTCCATGTCATTCAAACGTATCCAGTACCTACAAAGAGTAAAACCAGAGAAACTGTTCATTTTGCAGTGGTCTCGATTTTTTCCAGAGCTGTTTTACATTTGTCACCTTCAGGAAAACCGTATTGACCAGATTGAACACACGTTCTTTGTTGTAGCCTATGCAAATTGTGCAGGGCGGACCAGAGAACGTGAATTGGTGTAAATTATTGGGAATTAAAAATCACAGATCATTCAAGCCGTATCTTTTTCAGATACACATGCTTGCTAAAAACATATAGGGAAAGGCCCCAGGATCAGATTGCTTTTCATTGGGTTATGGTAACTTCAAACAAGTGCAGTACTGTGCAAATGTATTAGGCCACCATTAGATTTGTTGTTTTAGGAATTGTATAAGGACCATACTGTATAACATTGAAACCGTTTGGTGCAGTCGTCAACAATCACTGATTCTTTAGTCTATAATTCCCTTTTCTACTCATGTTTGTGAACTTCAACATCTCTTAACTTTTTCCACCTTCTGAACATCCCAAAAAGTCCATCCTGATCAAGCTTTTTCATTCTGTAAAAGGGACAAGTTGGCCTGCTGGGTAAAGGGCGTTCATGCTAAACACCCAACTCTAACCTAGAGCAGCAATTTCTCAGTTTACTGCTTACAAATTGCCTGCATTTTCCTCATTAAGAGATTGAGAAACAATAATAAATGATCAATATGGCAATATTGCTAAAACAAAGGTATATCTAATCTAATGATGGATTAATATTTGCACAGTACTGAATCTAAAGCCTCATGCATGTATTTCTTCATGTATTAAAAGAATTAGCTATCGATCACTTTCCCAGATAAACAGCCAAAGCTCCTCTTAAACATCTTATCCTAGAAGGTAGCAACGAAAGCGATACTGTGAACACATGGTGCATGTACAAGGACGTAGAAAGTCCAAACCTCTCGCCTTTAAATATGATACACAGTTTACGTACATCGACTGTACTAAAATTCATACACTGATTAATTCTGTTATGTTTCATCTGAACTCTACCCAAGATAGTTAAACGATCTAAATTGGCTTTAAAATGTGAACAGTGCTAATTATATGCATTGGAATCTAAACATTAGCACTTTATATACGCTTGAAGACCTTTGGCCTTGCACAATCAATAAGCATCACAGAATGTCCACGAGCCTAGAGATTGGATACATGATTATGGTGAGTACTGTAAAAGAGGAAACATGCTGAAAGTTTACTACCCCCTATTGGTCATAAAGAAACATTTCATCACAGACAAATAAAAAGGCACAACACAAGAGTGAAGGTCCTGATCTCAAAATCTTAAATCATATCTACGTAATGCCTAGCTCTCTAGAGACCTTAAAGTCTTACTACTCGGTTCACTTAAAAGACACAAACAGTGTGCTCTATATTGAAGTCTCTGAATGCGAGGATCCCAGGGCCTCATACATCATGTGCTTTAGCACCTACCGTTTACAGCTTACACACGTCTGCTCAGGGAAAGCTGCTGAGAGAAAGTGCTTCTGGTTTCTCAAATACAGTTTACCGTTTCATTTCTCCAACCAAACCACTCTAAGGGGAACAACAATTACACAATTACAAGAGAGACAATAAGAGATAATACCAACTGGAAAAAAATGGGATCCTTTCAAAGAGCATGACCCTTCACTTGGTGAACGAGTTAGCTGCTTAGCTTAACGCTAAAAGGTCTGTCTAAGACAGGAAGAAAAATGCTTCAACAATCCACACACAAAATTAGAAGGTAAATATCTCAAAAAAGGAGGGGCCATAACTTCAGGCTGACTAAGTCTTGCCTATCTAAAAAATAAAACTGTTCAACTACCATTTCATGAAAGCACAAAACATTTAAAGGAAATTTTCAGCAAAAAATGTATCAATCAGTCAATTAGCCCTGCACTGGAGCTACAAATTTACTAGTCACATTTTTTTTACATTAATATTTTAACCTGGCCTTTTCCTGGCTCCAGCACCTATTCCTGAACGACACCTGCACAAGGAATGCCAGTCCACCACATGGCTTAGGCGAGGTCGCTGTTGCCGCACTAATGGACCATCAGACACAGCCAATTGTGTCTAGTTGTGATGCCCAACGTTGCCCCAAAACGCTGCCAAGATTCAAACTCAGGTCCCTGCAGTGGCTATCGAGCGTTAGACTGCTGCGCCACTCAAATGCAGTCAGCCAGAATCTTTTTTCCTCCCTAATTACTTATCCACACACCTGTCTCATTTCATACATCATTTATCCGCACTATTTACGCTTGCAGCCAAATCCAGTTGTGCACCAAATATGCGAAACAGCTCTTAACACATGGCCATAATCATTAACCTTTTTTAATGTGAAAGACAAACGGCGTTAAACTGCATTTTAAGGGGGTTTGATTTTCTTGACGGCACCAACTCTGGCATTCATGGATCATGTGCGTTATGACTCATTACGGTTCTGCTCGTCACATGCCTCTTGGAGGCACCGACGCATTTACATTTGGCATCTGCTTGTAATGCATCTCAAGTCAGTGGGACTGAAATGGCTTGAGGAGTTTTAAATGGATGATGGCTCCATGGGCAGCATTATTGCCTCACAGAGAAGGTTTGATCCCAGCTCGAGCATTCTGGGTCCTACAGGTGCTCGGTTTCCTCAAACAGTCCAAAGCTGTTGAAGCTAAGGATCAAGTGACAGATTAATTAAAGACCCTATAATGAATCGACGAGCCATCTAGGGTCGTTCCTGCCTTGTGCCCTATGCTGCCGGCTAGGTACCGGCCCTTCCATGACCCTGTAAAGGATTAAGTGGATAAGAAAGTGAATGAATGGATTTAAATAATCCAGATACAATCAGATACTCAGAATGCAAGGAACTGAACAAATTGATTCACACAGACTTAATGATAAAATTTGGGCCTCATGATCCACAAAAAATACAAAACAACATCTAGGTAAACATTAAATTTAAAGATGCCTTCTTGGACATCCAAAATCAACCATGGAACTTGGTACAATCATGAGCAAGACAAGAGATTCGAGTTTGAATTCACACCACCAGCACAGTCACAACTGCACCAGATATCTGGATTTTCTGCTGAGGTCGAGTCCCTCATTAAATTTGTAAATACACACCAAGCTTGCTAGTTATATAATCATGTTTTAAGGGTCCAACTGAAGCAATTATATGAAGATTTGTAGAAAACACATTTTTTTTGCAAGTTCATAACTATTTGCTTCCCAAGTTAGAGCCATGAGGATGCACAAGTTCGAAACTCCTACTAAATCCATGTGGATGGATCTGACCGAACAAGAATTAGTGGATCTTCAGGGTGACTCGTGCTACCACTAAAAAAACCTTGTTTTAGGAAATGTTTTATTCAGTGACTCAATAGAGCTGAACAGTGACCATTCAATATTATCTAGAAGCTCTTGTTCTGTAAGTTCATATTCATTTTCTTCACGTTGTTGTTGAAGAAACTAAGCAGCTTCTAGACGAATTATGTTTTGTTTTTGGGTTTTTTTTGTTTGTTTTTTTTTTTTTTGGGGTGTGTTGTGTTTTTTTATTTTTCTTTCTTTATTTTTTAATGTAATGTTCTTTAAAATCACGTCAGTCCT
>JAVSBU010223599.1:0-11944 GCA_033118015.1 Loricariichthys derbyi
TGCACTGCTTACAAATGGCTTTGGTCTTATAGAGCTCTTATCGTCTGGAGTAGATTTCAAATGAAAACGTCCATTTACAAGTTCGCTACCTTTCTGCATATTTCTATTTAGCGCCAGCCCATTTGGTTAGAGTTTCTGTTTGAGACTGCTTCTGCAGTACCCTTATTGGCTGAGATGAATGCTCATCATGACACACCACTTGTCCCAAACTCCTTCTTCCTCCTGCTGTCTCTTTGTGTATGTATTTTTTAGATCAGCTTGCAAAATAACTATAAAAATAATAAAGTGCGTTAACACGCGTTAAAATAATTGTTGGCATTAATTCATCAATGATTTAACGCACGATTAACTAGTTAACGTGCCCAGCCCTAATTAATTTACAATGCGGAAGATTTTTAAATAATGAAAGACCACTGAATTAAAAGTGTGTGCAAACTTTTGACAGATACACTACACAACAGAGACTAATCAGAACATTAACAAAAACTGAACCAACCATACATAGATATACAATATACATACATGCATACATATGCTAGAGTATCTGACAGCCAACAGTACAGAAGAAGCCTATTAGTATGGAGAAACTTATTTCATAATATATATACACAATGCTAATATACATCAATGCTAACAAAAACAAACAATGGGCTGTTACTAAAGGGCACAGACAGTGCTAGCAAACAGACTGAGCTAACACCAAAGTGCAATACTAACAAATCACTGGACAAAGGGCTGGCAATTGGCAAATGAGGCTAATGCTAACATAACTACAAGCAGCGCTACACAAACACATGGTGCTAATAACAGCAGACGGTACTAATACAATCAGTCAGTGCACAAGCAAAAGGATAGGTTTCTGTTCCCTATGGTTAAATTGTAGAAGGGCAGAACGTTGTTCACCGCCATGCATTTTATAAGTTATGCACGTCCCTCTCTGAGGAGATCGTTTCTCAATCCCCATTGTGTGCACTGCAGGAGAGCTGGATGTATCCTAAGGAATTTGTGTCAGTTTGTAAATCAGGGTGTCTGTGCAAGGTCACACCAGAATTATGCAGTGGGAGAGGAAGAGTGGAAAATGTGTACATGAGAGAAACTTCTCCTGTGGGAAAGAACCAGCGTGAGCTTATGTCTCCCTGCTGCTTGACTATACATTGGGCATCTTTTACTCATTTCTAACTGATTCATGCTATAAAATTGGCTCTGCTGGATTGCCCTGTTGTTTGAGATTTTTTGTTGAGTTAATGGACCTGTCTTCCTTTTTAGATCCAAATGAAAGACTTCCGCTTCTCTTACAAGTTCAAGATGGCCTGCAAAGAGGATGTTCTTAAGCTCTGCCCTAACATCAAAAAGAAGTAAGGACAGTCCTGACAGTTAATTGCTGGTATTTGTGATCAGATTAATAAAATGTAATCATCATTATGTGCCATAATAATGGTTTTAGTGTTTATATATATATAGAGCTCACTTTAAAAAAGATATAATCTATAAGCAGTCATTACTTGTCTTATCTGCTTAATCCTCGTCTGGGTTGCCGTAAAGCTGGTATGAACAATTCTAGACACTGTGTCAAACCGTCATAGGGCACATTCACTCACACACACAAAGAGCATTTTGGAAACACCCAACATGCACTTCTTTGGATTGTGGGAGAAAGCCGGAGTACTTGGAGAAAACCCATGCGAAAAGGGGGAGTACAAACACACTCCACACAGATTGAGCCTAGGGTCAGGATTGAACCAGGGATCTCCGAGGTGTGATTCTACAGTGCTCACCACTACACCACCATGCTGCCCTGTAATGTGTATATGTGATGTATAAATTATATTTGCTGTGCATATGTTTTTTTTTTTTACTATTTTCTGGTGCTGATAAGGTAAAGACAAACGGTGAATTAAAGTTACGGTTGGGATATATTCATGTGTCACAGTGGTGCAGTGGTTAGCAGTTAGCACCATGGTCTCACACCACCGAGATCCACGGTTCAGTCAGACTTGAG
Organism: Loricariichthys derbyi; assembly: GCA_033118015.1. Lineage (NCBI taxonomy): Eukaryota > Metazoa > Chordata > Actinopteri > Siluriformes > Loricariidae > Loricariichthys > Loricariichthys derbyi. The sequence continues at coordinate 2,000 of JAVSBU010223599.1, forward strand.
CCTCCATGGGAGTGGGATTTTCATTTTCTCTGTGTCCGTTTGGGTTTTCTCCAGGTACTCCAGTTTCCTCCCACATTCCAAATATGTGTTAGGTTAACTGGTGTTTCCAAAGTGCCCTTGGAGTAAGAGCGTGAGAGTGGATGTGCCCTAGGATGGATTGGTGTCCTGGCTTGTTCCTGCCTTGTGTCCTTTGTCGCTGGCTAGATACCAGCTTTCCCATGAGTCTGACTTGGATGAGTGGATGAGACAATGAATGATCTATTCAGCATTTTACATATGAACCCCTTCTCCACTTGATTGTGCTGTGTTGCCACAGTCTGACACAGAGAATTGCAAGTCGTGTCTCAACTAGAGTAGAAAATCTTTCTCATTACTAGTTAGCAAAATAGCTTTGTACACACAACCTAAGTTTGATATGGCCTCAGAAAACAAGCCTTTCATTATCGAAATGTTCTGCTTGGAAAAATTTGACCTGAAGTACAACACACGCTAAATGTGGTGTTTATAGGAAAGTGGAAAAATAATTGCTGGTTACCTTGTTTTTTATTAGTTATTAGCTCACCCAGCTGAAATTATTTTAAAGGTATTAAATCATAAAATGGTCAACGTTTGAATTTTAGCCAAGTTAGCTATTGTTCTAGCTAGTGTAAGTGCTAGCAAACTAAATTCTAGTCACTCATTTTAAAGACTATATTCACTAAGTTTGTTACAGATTTTTAATCTAGTCTTAGTCTTACAAGGTACAGCTCAAACAGTTGTGGATTGACTGAGCTGTGTTTAAGAGCTCACCACTGGCAGCCTGACAGTGCTAGTTTTTCAACCCTCACATTTTGGTCAATATTCCGGTACCTTAACTACTCTCCCACCACAGCCATGTACTGCCAATCCATGCAGCATATCTTTCTGCCTCCCTTTTTTGTCGGAGCCGAAAGAAATTAGCATATTCTTTTTACTCCCTTACTTCCCCACCCTGTTAAATTATTACCCTTTAGATTAGTTCATGTGGATGACTTGCTTGAATGCAATACATCAGATTTTAATTGCAGTTATTTAAACTGGTTTATGAACACCAATGTTATTTTTGGCAGCTGATTTGATTTGTTTTAATCTTTAGCTAAACTTTGACTAAAAGTGATTAGTTTTAGTCATTGTTTAGTCATTTATTTATTTTAGTTTTACTCAGTCTAAACTAAACTTTCATCTAGTTTTAGTCAGTTTACTTTTTATTTAAACCTTGTCTTGTGTTCTTGCTAAATGGTATGTGCATCAGTAAATTAGGGAGTCAAATTGTGCTCCTCATCTGTTAATGATTTAATACTGTTATTATGGACTGTTTTTTGTTCCGTTTACACCCCCCCCCCCCCCACTGTTGCTGTAGTATCTGGCGTCCGACTGTTTTTGTTTGATGTTGCAGAGTGGATGTAGTAATCTGTCTGAGCACCATGGTCAGAAATGACACTCTGCAGGAGGTGAAAGACCAGCGCGTCTCCATGAAGTGCCGTAGGCAACTCAGAGTGGAGGAACTGGAAATGGTCAGCTAATTCTAAATTCAGAAGCTATATTCTAGCAGTATAGATGCTGTATTATTCATGTATTATACAATATTCTCTGTGCTCTCTTGGGTAGTGTCACAACTTGCTCTGCTTTTTACTATGTTGATGCTGTGCTCTGTTGCAGTCAGAGGATATTCGTCTTGACCCAGATCTTTATGATAACTGTAAGCAAGACATTAAGGATCACTGTCAGAATGTGGTGTTTGGAAATGCCCAGGTGAGTTGTTTTTGGGGGGTTTTTTTTTTGTTTGTTTTTTTGGTGCGTCATCTTTGGGCTGAGTGTTGACACCAATGTTTTGTAAAGAATGATGAGTCTTCTAGTTTGGATTAAGTAAATCTTTGTCTTGGCTTTTAAGTATTTTTTTTACTGTTACGTGACTTGACAATTTTTGAGAAGGAGCTTTGTTCTTTAATTGTCAAGCTCTAATAGTCACTGAGTATTCACAAATATGCAGTGGGGACAATAATTAATGGGTCACTTCAGTTTGAAGTTAATGTTCCCTCACTTATCGTGGGGATCCCTTCCACACCCACCTGCAATAAGTGAATTTCCATGAAGTAGAGACGCTATGCTTATTGTAGCAGTAAGTACATTATTTTAAGTCTTTATAAACTCTTCCCACACTCTTATACATCTCTTTAACATTCACTTAATAACTTTTCCCATACTGTACATGTACCTTTAAAAAAAAGTCTACTTAAATGTTCAGAAAATGTTTTTAAACTCTTAAAACTTTTTAAAAATGTGATATGAGTACTTACCATTGAATATACGTCCTACAGCTAGAATGATAATGAATTAGCTTACTGAGAAGCTTGCCAACAAAGATGGCCACTGATATTTACTTTACTTTCTTATTGTGGCTATCTTCACTTAAATGAGAAACTTCAAAATAAAAGTATAGTATTCATGCCAGTCTATACATTTAGGTAAAGGAGGAGGCTTTTATTTTGAAGTTTCTCATGTAAGTGAAGATAGTCACAATAAGAAAGTATTTACGTCAATATTAAATATAGATACCTTAAATATCAATTAGGTAATTAATCCAAATGAAATCTAAAAAATCCAAAAATGCTTTAAATGGAGTATCACAAACCCCATGAAACAGAAAAAATACCACGATAAATATTTTACATTAATATTTTTTGAAAATCCACGAAACAGCGAGTCCGCAATAAACGAACCATGAGGTAGCGAGGGAACACTCTACTTTGATTTTGTTTTTTATTTAATGGCAGATGTACTCTATGTACATCTGAGTATTATATCAGCTGTCAGTATTCAGATTTTCTCTCTCAAACGGTTGTTTCTTTTTGCACCGAGCCCTTCCTTACCACAGTGCTATAATTTAATGTTATGTAAAACTTATTAGTGCCACATACCTTGCAGTATACATATGCTGTCAAGTAAGTAATAAATTATTACTCACTGTGGACTGTGGTGGCCTAGTGGTTAAGATATCGGACTACGGACCAGAACGGACCTTCAGTGGTTCAAATCCCACCTCTGCCAAGCTGCCACTGTTGGGTCCTTGAGCAAGGCCCTTAACCAAATGTTGCTAGGATTGTAAGTCTGTATGAATTTGGGACATTGTGTAATATGTGCATTTTGAATACCAAAGCTCGAGTCATTGCATGCACGTTGGTTAAGATGAAGCTACGAGACTTAAATGTACGTAGACTAATGTAAAGCCCAAACATTTTCTTTTTGTTACATTTGCAATCCCTTTCATAGCAGTAATTGTGTTTACTAGTTCTGACATTTTGATTGGAAATGTGCCTTTGTCTCTTGCACTCTCTACTGGCAGCTTTTGATGTTGATGATTAGAAGTAGTTGAACATGCAACTTAGCTTATTTTCATGTGGGTTGTGGGCATGTGCGTTTTTCTGTGTAATGCTGATTGTTGTTGGTCGGTTTATGGCAGGTGATTGAGTGTCTGAAGGACAACAAGATTGTGCTGACTCGGCGCTGTCACCAGAAGGTCTTTAAACTACAGGAGACTGAGATGATTGATCCTGAACTTGACTTTCAGCTTATGAGAGTGTGTAAGCAGATGATCAGGGTAAGTGAACAATACCAGTGCTAGCTAATTGTGTGTCCAGTGCAGCTGTACATAATGCATTATTTTATTCTTTTTGGTATTTTAGCGTTTCTGCTCTGAGGCTGATGCTAAGAGCATGCTCCAGTGTCTAAAACAGAACAAGAACAGTGAGCTCATGGACCCGAAATGCAAACAAATGATTACCAAGAGACAGATCACCCAAAACACGGGTACAGTCTGGCAAGAGCTCTTATGCTACCAACCATTTTATATCAAGTGATGGTCTTTCTAGAGCAGCATGACTATTAGGAACTTGAAATATTATTTCCATGTGAATATAATTTATATTGACTAAGTTGATGCTTTTTTTTTTCCTTCCATGGGTTTAGATTATCGACTGAACCCTGTGCTGAGGAAGGCTTGTAAAGCTGACATCCCAAAGTTCTGCCAGAATGTTCTAAATAAAGCAAAAGATGAAATTGAATTAGAGGGAAAGGTCATCTCCTGCCTCAAACTCAAATATGCTGACCAGGTCTGCCCCACTACATTTGGTTCTGCAGGGTTACTTTGATAGTGCTGGCTCTTTAACTTATTAAGATAGCTATAACCTGTGTTGTACTGTGTGCGCTCAGCGTCTTTCATCTGATTGTGAAGACCAGATCAGGGTGATTCTACAGGAGTCTGCATTGGACTACAGACTTGACCCTCAGCTCCAGCTGCAGTGCACGGATGAGGTCAGCTCTGCTTCCACCCCCCCCCCATGTGTGTCTATAATTAAATGCAGCAGTGTGTGGTTCGATCTTGCATCTGTGTGTGCCTCAGATCCCTCGCCTTTGTGCAGAAGAAGTTGCTGCTCAGGAGCAAACTGGTCAAGTGGAGGAATGTCTCAAATTAAATCTACTTAAGATCAAACAGGAGACCTGCAAGAAGGTAAATTGGTCATCCATTGTTTATTGCAGAGCCACTTTAAATTTCTGTGATTACAGCCCATATTAGATATCATTGTTATCATCAATTAAAGAAAAAGCGTCTTATTCTGATCATTTTGCCTTCATTTACTTGTATCCAACATGTGCTGTGAGCCAAATATATGCAGTTATATAAACTATAATGTAGACTCAAGTTCAGTCCAACATTTAACAAAAAAGTAGCTAACTTTTTGGTTTGGTGTATGTTACTCAGGTGTCCTTATTAAATTGAAAGCAAGAATGAGCATTTACATATCATCATTCCAATTTGTTATTTCAAGACAAATTAGCCCAGGTTTCTTTGAAACATGGCTTTAAAGAAGGCTAAAAGACAATTAAATCAGCAACTTAACTGAAGAGGCAGTTTACTACTTGAATTTAGTGCAGTCTCAGATCCAGGCAGAAAACAATTAGTTCCCTCGCTACTTTGCGGATCGTTTAATGCGGACTTGCTGTTTCGTGGATTTTCAAAAAATATTAATGTTAATTCTTAAACCTTTTTAGAAATTTGATAGGAGTACTTATCATTGAATATATGTCATACAACTAGAATGATAATGAATTGAAATTACTGAGAAGCTTGCCAACAAAGATGGCCATTGCCAAACGACCCTTTCAAAATAAAAGACTCTCCCTTTACCTAAATGTATAGACTGGCAGGAAGTCTATATATTTAGGTAAAGGCAGAGTCTTTTATTTTGAAGTCTCTCATGTAAGTTAGCCACAATAAGAAAGTATTTATGTCAATATTAAATATAGATAACTTAAATATTAATAGTTTAATTAACCCAAATGAATAAACATTTTAGGTGGTTATTTACACTGTATAATACGTACTACGTATGTGCAAAAATACTTTAAACGGAGTAACGCAAAACCCCGTGAAACAGCAAAAATTCCACAATAAATATTTTACATTAATATTTTTTGAAAATCTACGAAACCGCGAGTCCGCAATAAACGAACCATGAAGTAGTGAGGGAACACTATATATATGACTAATTTACAAGTAACCTCGTGTATCGAAGTAAATTTTTATTGTTAAATAGCCCTTGATGCTGAAAACTGTTAAATAAACCAACCGTGCATCTCCACTGACTGCCTGCAGCTTGCTAGTATAGGCACAACAAGGTATCAAGGTAGAAATGCATGACTGAAGTTAAAAATGAGTGAACAAACTGTGTCAAGAGACAAAATAAAGACAGCACCAGCCTTGCAGTCTATATTAATGTTTTAACATGCCAAATGCTGTCACCAATTAGGTTTTTTTTGTACATATGTAAAACTTAGTTAGATCCTTTTTGCTGTGTTCATAGCATCAATATTTTACACCCAGGGAGTTTATATCCCTGATGTTTTCATGTTTTAAACTTTGAATCTAAAGTGTTATGAGAATTTTATAATTTAATAATTAATTAATTTAACCCATAAGAACCCAGACCCAGTTCACCTTAAAGGAAAATTGAGGGATATGAGACAGACCACAAGGACCACATAGAACACACTTCTGATTTATTTATTTTTATTTATTTATTTATTTTTAAAAAATCTTAATCCAGTATGGTCCGAATATGTCACTAAGAGACACTCAGCTAAAATGAAGGATAAAGCTGTAAAAGGCAACATGTTTGTGACATGTATGTCACTGTGGGCCCTTATAGGATAAGCCTGATAACTGCTTGGTTTGATTTAATACAAGTTAGAATTTGGTTGGTCTGAATTTTTGTATGTTTCAATTTAGGGTAATACATTAAATCTATATATTTGTGAATAATGTAATTAAATGATGTAGTTTAACTTGAATATTAATGTGTTTAGGAGGTGCTGAACATCCTAAAAGAGAGTAAAGCAGATATCTTTGTGGATCCAGTGTTACATACAGCATGTGCGCTGGACCTCAAGCACCAGTGTGCTGCTATTCCTCCTGGCAAAGGAAGACGTGAGTTCACAGTAATATCCCACTTGCACTGACTTGTGCGGTGTTTGAGGACCTTGCACTGTGTGTGTGTGTTTTCCTTAGAGATGTCCTGTCTGATGGAAGCTCTTCAGGATAAGCGAGTGAGATTGCAGCCTGAGTGTAAGAAGAGACTACAGGACCGTATTGACATGTGGAGCTACGCCGCCAGGGTAATCTACACAAGAGGATAGATAAACTGTACAGTGAATCATACAATTTTGCTTACTGTATATTCCGGACTATAAAGCGCACGATCAATGAATGGCTGTACTTCCATACATAAGGTGCATCAGATTATAAAGAGCATTCTGCGAAAGAAGACAGTCAAATAAATCAAACTTTATTCAACTCATTCACATTAACTCTCAACATTGTTCAGTTATAACATAAAATACAAAACAATACACTCACTTTCTTAGTTCATTCCTCTTCCACAAATCCATCAAATTCTTCATCCTTAGTGTCTGAGGTAAACAGTTGCGCGATTTCAGCATCAAACATGTCCGGATTTCTCTCGTTATTATCAGAGTCTCATTGCTGCTCCTTCGCTTTTTAGTGATGATTCCGTCCTTCGTGAAAGCTTGAATAGAGACTGTAGAGATGCTTCTACCTGCTGTTCAATAACTCACTGTTCAAGATTGTCCTCTAACTGTGGCCATCACGCTTTCATCCATCTCAAACTCTGTTTGGTCTTCTTTACTTGGTGCATGTCATCTTGCTTCCTCCACTTAAGCACCATTGATTCATTAATGTTGAACTCTCTTGTAGCTGCTCTATTCCCATGTTATACAGCGTACCCGATAGCCTTGAGATTTGAAATTCTCTTCATAAGCATGTCTCTCTTAACAGGTGCCATTTTGGGGTCCTAACAAACACACCATAATATTATGTTGAAGTACGTTACGTATTACTCCACAAGACCCCTGACTACGGTAGCCGTAATGGTCCAACAATCAATTCATCAAGCTCTTTGGCTTCGTTGCTTACCAAAGTCATTCTAAAACATTTTGACAGATTTTTGAGCACCGTGTACCAAATCGGTTCGAGGTTAGTTAAGCACAACCTAAATTCATACATAAGGCGCACCGTATTATAAGGCGAACTGTCGATTTTTGATTAAATTAAAGGATTTTAAGTGCGCCTGATGATCTGAAAAATAGTGCTTTTCTTTTTGAAGAAAGAGTAGAACCAATGTTTTCACACACTAATGTAAGCATGAAATGCAAACACCAAGCATTGTTTATTAATTTGTAAATTATTTTGATTTAGTTTTATTTTTCATGTTTTAATTCCATACATTTTAGGCCCCTTGAATTGCTGCATGTTTGGATGAGTGAATATTTTTGTTTCTGTTTTGTTTGCGTTTGGGCTGATTTATTTAAGTGGTTGTGTCTATTTACTAGGTTGTGCAGGAAACAAACGTTACCAGACACTTTCATTGTAAACATTTGTAAAGATTTAATGTAGGCAAAATCAGAAGCGTATAATACGGGTTTGAATAACTCCATACCTCTAAAGGTTACACACCTTTTCAGCAGGGTTAAATAACTATCGAATGTGTGGGTGTCACTCAACATTTTGTCACCTGAAACTGCTTATCTTTTTGTTATTGTATGAGGTTTTAACATATTTGTTTTTAAGATGTAAAGCTACTACTACATTATAATATTGCCTATATAAATGTGAATTTTAATATAAGATAGAAGAAAGGCTATTGACCAATAAGCTGATTCATTATACAATTACTCCACTAAAATATTTTAAACTGGAACATGCAAGCTGTTAATGGTGTTCAAATGCTAAAATAGTGGTTTCTAAATGCCTGCAACTACCACTACTAACAATAGTAGTAATGCTACTTGGTGTAGGGATGCATTTTATATTAGTATTTCCATCTTCTGTTCATCAGGTGGCACCAGCAGAAGGGTTCTCAGACTTGGCTAACCAGGTCTTCTCCTCTCCTGCTAAGAACTACATTCTGAGCATGCTGGCGATGTGTGTGGTGCTGCTGTTCTTCATGGGTTTGCTGTGCGGCCGCATTACCAAGCGTGTCACACAGGAGCTGAAGGACAGGTAGAGACCAAATGTCCTCTCCTCTTTCTACCCACATCATGGGAGAAAGGGAGAGTAGCCACTGTGTTCCTCCTGTTCCTTAAATCATCCCGGGCCCTGACTATGGCATGGCGAACAGGACGAGAAAGACACATACTGTGCGGCTTTACCTTGTACCTGCATTGGCCATGTTGGGACCTGAATTTTAACCTTCTCACTGTCAGCATTTCCTGACTACATCGCTCCTGCATCATCTGCTTCTCTGTAAATGGACCTGCCTGCTGTAGACTTCGGGCTGTGTGCGTGGGTGCGTTTTACCAGCATCTATGGACATCGTCTCTCCTGTCAGCTTTTTCCTTGTAGCTGGATCTCCTGTTGAATTTCCCTTTCCATTACACGGCTCACATATTTATTGTTGATGCTGTTGCTGTATTAATTGTTGTAATGGAGGAGTTTTTACATGTGCTTGAGTTTCCTTGTGCTCATGTGATTTTGTTCAGCTGAGGTGGTGAAAAGCTTGGGGCAGTCACCATGTAGTCCAGTTAAGACTTGATAAGCTTATATAAAATGTGTGCACACACTGCCTCCCCAAAAAAAGGTCTCTCTCACTAATTCATTGGACCACCTTTAGATTTCATTATGGCACATGTTCACTCAGGCATCATTTCCACAAGCTTTTATTTCTGGTCTGCACTCTCTGGTGGCTAATCCATGTGTGAAATGTTTTATGCTCCCAGAATATGACCGTGCCATCAGGGACGAAAAAAATCTATTCATGGAATTTATTCAGTATATTCAGGTATCAGCTGACTTCATTCTTTGGGTTCATAATGTTACTGAACCTAAATCTGATCAACTGCAGCAGCCCCAGATCATAGCACTGCACCCACAGGTGGTCACTCAAAGTCTATGTCATTGTAAGGAATACAGCATATATTTTCCATACTCCATATTGTCCATATTGTCGGTTGGTACAGAGGAGAGAAATTCTGTTTGCTAGAGTAATGTTTGTGAGCTTATTGTGATGACCAGAACCTAGGACAGGACATCACTCAGCTGTGTTTAGCTAAGGCGGTCTGCTTAAGCAGTTAGAGTTGAGGTGAGCTGAGATCCTATGCTTTGTGTTTGTGTGGGTTTCTCTCCCCAGTGCTGTGTAATGCTGTGATTTGCATTATACACTCATGGACAAGGGAGTGCCATGGAGCTTTTGTTGATGTAACAGCTAATAAACTAGACATTAAGATCTTGGTTGATTAGATAATTACATAGATCAAAATCATGCCAGTATCTCTGCTGGCTCTCTCTCTGTGTGTGTGTGTGTGTGTGTGTGTGTGTGTGTGTGTGTGTGTGTGTGTGTGTGTGTGTGTGTGTGT
>JAVSBU010223921.1:0-11941 GCA_033118015.1 Loricariichthys derbyi
TCTTTGGGATGTGCTGGAGAAGGCAGTGGGTCCAAATCTCCATCATCAATACAAGATCTTGGGAAAAATTAATGCAATTCTGGACAGAAATACATGCTGCAGAAGCTTGTGAAAATGATGCTGTAATCAAAGCTAAAATATTAGCGTTTGTGACCTTTTTTGGGCCACATAGAACAGTAGTTGCTTCCTATCAAGCCTCAGTTCCAAAGGAGGATGGAGTGGTGCTTGGGTGGCCCAGTACTGCAGAGACCTGAGTTTGAATCTCAGCGGTGCCTCCTCTGGATTTGTCAGGTATTACAAAGACACAATAGGCTATGTCTGAGGGAGTGATTTAATAAGTAGTAAGGAGGATCAACTATTTAATTAAAATTAATTAAAACCATGATTCCCAACCTGGGGTCCTAAATCATCACATGGGTTGAGTTTGAGTTTGTCAAAACAGACTTCACACGTTAAAAAAAATGAAAATGGTGAAAGCATTTGGTGCAACAATAATCTGAGAAGATAAATAAAATAAAACTGTTCTAGATTGTTTGCAGAATGTCTTATTCTTAAAAAATCTCAAATCTCCACATTGATCAAGCTACATGAGAGGCAGCAGTGTAATGAGAGAGAGCCAAGAGTCTGGATAAGGTTTCCTTCCTGTCTGTTTGCCAGCTAGAGCAGATCAGGAGAGTCACTAAAACATGGTGGAAACAAACCAGCTTGGCTCAGACTCCTACCTGGAGATGAATTGAGTGTGGTGCTCACTTTCAATAACCCCAGACAGACCCGAGTTCAGCAGGACATGTACCTTATGGAGCTGGCTGATGTAATCCAGGCCTCCTCCAGCCTGAGGTCCCTCCAGTTTCTCCACTATAGCCGCCATCTGATGCAGCTGAATGGAAAAATCACGGTCGCTCTTCGCCCTCTGGGTCATCCACTTCTTCATCATCTCCATCAGGCGCAGCTCCGAATCCTGCAGCTTAAGCAGAGCGGCGTGGCCCTGATGGCACCACAGGTCCTCTCCGAAACCCATGGTCTCGCCGTTCTACAGCAGCCCGGAGGAGACCGATAACAAAACGTTCCTGTTCAATATAGACAGAGAACATGCAGGTCTCAAAATAAAACGAGGAACTTGAAGATGCTGTAGCTCTTCAGAGAAGGATTTCCACACGTTAACAAGAGCAGCCCCTGATATTATGCACTAAAGCCTGCTAGAAATATCCATCCCAAAGGAGTCATTGAGATTCAAACTAAAATAAAACTGGTTTTATGATGGTTTAGTGTCATGTTTAAACACAACAACTGTTTGGGGTATTAAGAGTGTGGTTTTCACACCTTTCACTTCCTCTGGGGTATTGTGAAGAAGAAAGAGGATGTTACGTGCAAAGAGAACTTTATTACTGAAATAGTGGCTCAACTGTTTAATGGTCAACAATTTTAATCTGGACTGGACTGTTTAGAACACTGATGGATGAAAATAGCTCAAAGCTTTATGGTGAACTATCACATGCTATTTATTCTAGTTTTTATTTAAAGGGTGCCCTTTGGAGGGAGAACATATTAAACCCTTTAATCATTACTTAGATTACTTATTGTTATTAAGAATTAACTTTAATATTAAAGTAGAAATAATATTATTTTTAACACTGTTAATCATATGAGGTACTTGTGGTCATTGGCTGTAGTTCAAATAAGGTCAAAACTCAGACCGACCATTCAGTTTAACCTTATTTCCTCATTTCATTCTGGCTTTATCTAATCAAGGCACCATCAGGATTTGAAACTTGGTCCCTGTGCTGTTAAATTTGAGTATTAAACACCTGAGCACCCTTAACACTCCTTAATACTACTTTATACTTTCTAACTTAAAAGTCATAATTCATTTTCTCTTATGTATCCTCTGCGTCCCTGCACCCCAAAATTAAAAAAAAACAAAACAAAACACCGTTTTATAAGAATGCTGCTGAATTTGATTAATTATTTGCATTTTATTATTTAACACAAATCCCAAGCTTCTGCAGTTGAACTTCAAAGAGTTCTTTAACCCTCTCACCTTCTCATATACTCCACATATTACAAAACACAGACATGCTAACACAAACAGACGCTGACATCATGGGCTTTCCCAATTCAAATCTCTGAACTCAACAGGCAGTTTAGAAGAATTTCCACATTTTACACACACTTGTCTCACTATCCTTGTTGGGACTTCCCACTAACATAATTATTACTGTGGGCTAATTAATGTCTCAACTAGACCTACTCCTAAACTTAATCTTAGCCTCAGTAAACTAATGGAGCCCTCTTCTCTTCTGTAAAAAAAATCTCCATGAGGATCAGCAAAATGTCCCCACAAAGTAGTAAATGTTAGATCTTTCTATCATTAATATGTAACACAGACATGACTGTGTAACAATGCAGGTGATAAAAAGGTGTAAAGGCGAGAGCTCAGACTCTGAATCTGCGATTTAACTCTATATGAGAAACAATTTAAGACTTTTAAAGATTAAGAAAAATTACAACTACTTCAAAATTACTTGAATGACCTTTTAACTTATTTACTCTTAATTATTTCCCCATGAAGCACTTTGTCCAGCCTTCCTGCTCTCAGAATCAACCAGCGGTGACTATATACCAAGCCCAGCCAGAAGATACCACCGGGCCTCGGATCAGGGTCGCGGACATTGTTTAGGAATATATAGGAGTGAAATTTAGGATTAAATTGGAATAAATCTTTAAATATATCTCCTGTTTAGAAAGAAAATATGACCTTCCCTAATTTATTACGCCTCAAGGCATTCAGGTAAAAACAAGGAACCATTCTTCTAAAAGTCACTAAACTACAAGTATTGTACTTTTATTCTGAAGGCCTATGTCCAACCCCTGAATATTAAATGAATATATGATCTGTGTAAAAGAAATGGCAAAGTGTTCTTTGGAAAAGGCTCAAAACATGTATAATGTATTAGAATAAAATGAATAGAGAAATTGATTATGATTGACATATGCCAGATGGCCTAAATCTTTAAAAAATGTTAATTTCTATTATTTTTAAGTCCTCCAGGATGTCTCCAAGATGTATGAGTAAGAATTATAGGATACCTATCATGGCAGGAAATAAAGAGGTGAAACAGGAGGTGAAAACACCTGATTGAAGACGAGCAGAACCTTGATTATAAGCAACGCAGTTCCTGTTTAACCTGAACACTGAGGGATCTTTCTCATTTCTCTGAGCTCTCTCTGGACATCAGATGGATTGACCTATTGCTTTTTCTTCATAAACTGGGTGCTGTTCTGCTTTGAATCTAAATCACGTTTTAAATTATTTGAATTACAATGTAGACAAACAGTGAATTAGTTCAGGGATGTTTAGAACTAGATTTCCTGTGTGATATCCCAAGAAATATCTCACATTGATAAAATACCTTCTGCTTTCCCACCATTGCTGCAATAAACAAACAAAATAAAGAGTAAAACTTTTCTAATTTGATCTCGTATTTTAGATACAGCTGTTACATGTACCACACTTTTATGATTTACACCTACTGCTGAAACATGTTCAATTTAAGCCACTTATTAAACATATATTAGGCTTTTAACTCCATAGAACACAACATTCCTGCATTGTCTTATCTGCCTTTTCCTAATCAGGGTTACAGGAACACTGGTGGCACAGGGCGCAAGGCAGGAACAACCCTAGATAGGGTTCCAATCCATCATAGAGCTCATGCACTCACACACTCGCCTACTAAGGGCACTTTGGAAACACCAATTAACCTAACAATTTGGTCTTTGGTATGTGGAAGGAAAGTGAATAACCTGGAGCAAACCCACGAGCCCAGAGCTGGGATCGAACCGGGGATCTGAGAGCTGTGAGGCAGCAGAAGATTTAGCACAGCTATCCACTGTAGGATAGGGGGAAGGTAAAACAAAGCCAATTTTAATAAAAAATGGACAATTCTCACACAGTCCCACAAAGCAGCAGTAACCCTCTACAAAGCCCTCATTGGTGAGGTCAACAGATGTCTCTAAAGTGTCTGACTTAGTAGGATGATTAACTTTAATAGCTAATTTTAATGCAGACGTTCATATAGTTTGTACTGTAACTGATTAAATACTTGTTTTGATATGTTAAGTTTTGCTCGTCTATATAATAACTCTGACTGTAAAAGCCCTTCAGAAGGCGCGCAGACCTGCGTTTTCTCTCCGTTCTGATGCTGCAGGTTCATGTTTTCGGGTTAAAGGTTTGACAGATGAGTCCGTGTTTCACTTACCTCGGGTTCTCTGCTCTCAGGAGCTCTGAAGGTCCATTAAATCACGGCGACAGGATTAACGAATGTCTAAAGGCTTTCTGTCCTGCTAAGAGTAACTGTTAGAAGACAAACGGACCTTAAATCCTCAGGTAGAAAGGCTGTATGTATCTGGACGAGCTGACGGCTATCAAACGCAGAAGCGACCTTCTGTTATCGGCGCATAATCGCGGCTGTGTTCCAAACAGCCCCCTGTTGGACGCAGTGCGCACTACATAGGGCGTAACCACTTGTTATTTCACCCACCATGTAGAACATATACATAGGGAATATAGAGCTGTTTGAGATTTCTCCCTCTACATGGCAACAATGTAGCCTACCACAGAACAAAGCTTTTATAGACCATAACAATAATTCATTCATTCTTTTATCCTGGGCAGGGTCGCGGGAAAACCGCTGCCTAAGCGGCAACACAGGGCGCAAGACAGGACATCAATCCATCATAGGGCACATTCACTCACACACTAGTACACTTTAGAAGCGCCGATTAACCCAACACGTGTCTTTGAAATGCAAACTCCACTCACATGGAGCTCAAGGTCGGGATCGAGTCAGGAAGCTCAGAGCTGTGAGGAGACAGGGTCTGACCACTGCAACACCGTGACACCGCCATGACAAAAAAAATGTCACACTAATATTTGGTTGGCCGCTTTTAGCTTTGATTATGGGATGAATTCACTGTGGCATAGCACAAGCTTCTGCAATGTCACTATACATCTGTCCAGAGTTGCATTAATTTCTCTCCCCACAATATCTTATTTTGATGGGAGATTTGGACCCACTGCTTTTTCCAGCACATCCCAAAGATTCTCAATGGGGTTCAGTTCTGGACTTGAGTCAAGGAGATCCATGTAACCTATAGGAATCCAGTCAGGGGATCACCCTCAGCACTGTAACTGATCCCTGTTAGTACTGAACCCATCTTCCAGTACTGAACAGCGTCCGTTCAGGACACATACATCCCAATGTCCTTCTCTCTCCAAAGATGGGTACTGGAATGTAGGAAACACAAACCCAACCAGGAAAAAATGGGATTAAAACATCTGGAGGATTATGCAGTTGAGCAGGAGTGTCCAAAATTATACTGACATAAGCCTATACAGCGAAACCAGGTTTTACCTAAAGTCACTTCAACGTTTAAAAGTGGTATGAAGCTTATAAACTTGACCTTAGATGCCTTATCCTGTAAATATGTTACAAACTGACTCCACTCATCATCCTTCACTCTATGGAACATTATTCTCATTGAGAGAGACTCAGAGGTAAAGGCCCTGTAGCTATAGGTGGAGCTTGGATTTCATCTCATCCTTCTGATCACTAAATCCAGAGTCTTACGGCACACCCGGGATGTTGGTGAAGCTCGTTTCAGACTGAGGCTCTTGCCCATGTCGTGTGTTAATCCTCTAGCAGATAAATGTCAGTTCTGACCACAGCTGGGTGGAGGCTTCTGGTTGGAGCGCTGTTCTTAACCAGGAAGCTCCACTCATACCAGCACGACGTCACAGTCACTGGTGCTGTAGTTTAGCGTTTAGTCCTACTGCACTGTTTTTATTCTATTAGGCAGCTCCATGACGATTTAAATCCTTCTCCCTTTGATCTACAGTCCTGTAAACAAAGCGAACAAAGCTTCAGGATGCTCCATTGAGGAAACACCTCCCAATCTGTGCGCCTGTTAGAGAAATCAATGGGACAGTGATGCATGATCACCGTGGCTTTCATTCGCTGGCTAATCTGTAAGCTTTCTGCAGTAATGGAACGGCCTTTGGCTTCAGCAGGATTTTCATTAAGATTTTATTGATTTAGTGGATTGATTTTATCCAAAGCGACTTCAGGATCAAATGTAACGCTGCGCAGCCGATGGTTTTTGTTTAACGGCCGATCAGCAACTATGTAGCAGTTGTGAGACCGGAGATCATTCAGAAACTTAACGCTGATAACTTCCTCTGTTTGTTAAATTTATTATTCGGGACGTCACATTAAGCTCAGTAATAGACCGCTTGTCTTAACGCTTCTACATCATTAAATTAACAGCACCCGAGTTTGAGTTTAAGCAGTAAAAAGCGGCCCCTCCAGTCGAGTGATGTTTGCCAGTGAAAAGAAGTGGTTATAGGGGCACTGCCAGCCCTAAACCCTCCACCTCTGCCAGGGGGATTGTTGAGAAGATTGCATACAGTATAGGCTACATATAAACTGGTGCTGGCAACTTTTTAATTTGTGGTTTGGATCAACTAGTTATGCTGCTGCTGCACAGATGTTGATTACATGCCATCATTAAATGTAATTACAGTTAAGGTGGGACAGCAGCAATTTGATTCACGAGTTAAAAGCCCTGTATCTTAACCAGCACTGTACCGACAAACGCAAGGTTAAAAATAATGACCCATTTTACTGCATAACAGGAAATGCAAATCAGTGCATGTGCTGTAACTGGTATAATCTCCTCCCAACTCCTTATCAAATAATCAGACAGGTCACGATAGTGCATGATGGGATCAGATTACTGTATTATGTAAATCTGATCTTGAGGTCGCGTCGCACTAAAGCGCTGTTTTGTTGGAGGATATAAAAAGGCTCAGCTAATAACCGTTCTGGAATAAATGAGTTGCATCAGCTTGCCTTGGGCCTGAAGGCCTACATACAAGCCTGCCCACCAAAACGTTGGCATTTATTTTCTGCACATTTCCTGCACAGATAAGACAACTTGTCCGACGAGTTCATTCAGCGCTCACCTAAACCACATGACGTGAGAGATTAAACGAGTTGAAACGATTTAGGTCTAATCCGGCCAAGCCCTGTATTGCAGCTAAAAAGTTTTCCAAAAAACAGACCTGTAAGCAACAAATGTTAAAATATAAAGAGGGAAAACAAAATCACACGTCTGAATGAAAGTTACAAAAGACGACAATTTCATAACTTTGCATAGATCTTTATTCTTGTAGAATCTATAATCCGTATATTGACATTAATTTAATACAAAGGAGAAAAAAATAAAGTCTTTAAATTACATGAAGATGACAAAGCACAAAAATAGGCCTTATATTAAAAGTCCTGTCTCACAGGTCTACTCACGTCTTTCCAAGGACAGGTCTTATAAAGGTTCCATATGCAGCCACTAAGAATGGTTCCAGTTGGGTGGAAGTTGAAAGGCTCGGCCTGAACCCGAAACAAGCCTCATGCACTAAAAGTACACACGCGCACACACACGCGCCTGTAACATTTAAGCGCTGTGAATGGAAGTCAAAGCTGAGGAACGTCAGCGCTTTCAGGTTTTGATGAATTAAGACCAAGAAATTCTGCGAGACTGCATTACTGAGAAAATAACAAACAACTAAACATCACCACCATGCTGGAAAAACACCAGCACTGTCACTGCAGTACGTGTTCAGGTCAGTGCCAGGCGTTTTCTTACTAAAATATGACGCATCTCTGCTAATTGGTGCTTAAATGACGCAGCGGTCCAATACGCTGCTCTGTCGCCATGGTTACACATTCAAAGGCTTTTGGTGGGGCGTCATGTGCTGATAGGACTGAATGTGTCAGTAAGGGGAAGTCAGTTGGGAAACCGTCTTCTGACAACACAACAGCGACCCCTATCAGCAGAGGACTGGTGTCTTCTAGGCTTGGACTGGGTTCTGTGTTGTCCAGGCTCCCCATGACTCTGCCCAGAAAATAAATCAGTTCTGGCTAGATAGATTTTGGTGATTTTCATCATTTGCATCTTTAATATGATGCAGTCTGGTTCCTGTTAATCGCTGACCACACCTTTAATTCTTAAATTATCCAATCAGGGGCTTGGCCAGCATTTAACATCATTAACAGAATTACCTTCTGCTACATGCTTATACCCATTTAAGGATGTTTGGGGTGTTCCTAAGTGGCATCACAGGGCACAAGGTGGAAACCACCTCAGGACAGGGTGCATACAAGAACATCCGCTCCTGCTCGCCAATGCATGTCTTTGGAATGTAGGATCAAAACAATGCAGAGAGAACATGCAAAATCCACACAAGCCAGGACTTGAAAGTGGATCTCCACATCCGTGAGGCAACAGCAGTAAGTGCAGTGCCTCTGAGGTTTGTCATGACAATGAATCTAACCTAGTTCTTATTTAGTGTGCTAAACGGTGCCTCCCGATTCGCATAAATAAATGTGTGGTGTTGGTTAATCAGACAGGGCAGACTAACAAGGGAATTAAATATAAATGAAGCAAATTAAAGAAAATGTGAATATATACAGATGTCATTTACATTAACATTTGATAAGGAAATGATTTGTTCGGTAAACAGATGAAAAACTGAGGTAAGATGAAGAAAGGAATTTTTTTTTTCATAAAGTCAAATCTCCTCGAGGCAGGATTTAATCTTATTCCTTATAATAATATTTAATAAATCATAACGTTAACTGGTTATATTATACAGAAAATCTATTGCTCTATAGATCTAGATTTAAAGGTGAGCACACGAAGAGTCCAGGAAAATAAATAAAACCCACGACAGACATTTGAGGCATTATGGTGACGTTTTGTCTTCATCACCGCCTCAGAAGATGGGACTTTAGATAAGCGCAGTGTTAAATCCTGTCTTAGTGTAAAATGCTCTCTAGGCTACAATTACAGAAAATGAAAACAGGAACTAAAAGTCGTTCCGTGACACGACGGTACTTTGAACGACCCCATTTCATTAAACGAACAAAACCTAATGCACAGCATCGACGACTCATTTTAATAAACCGGAACAAAACCCAAGATGATCAAGTGATAAATATAAACCCGGTGGACGAACGAATCACCTGTAAAAACCAAAATTAAAGATTCATTTCTTCTGATTTCCACTCAGTAGCTGCATTGAAGTGTTCACTAAAGCCCTTGTTTCATTTTCAAAAAGTGACTTCCTCACTGCCACAAAAAACCCCAAAAAGAAACAGCTCAAAAATCACGTGTACGATATAAAGGCGATTTGAAGAGGTTAAAATGTCTCAATCATCAATGCTTATAAAAAAAAAAAAAAAACTGCGTCACAGCTCATCTCAGGAGTTAAAAATTAACACTGAGAAGCTTTCAGATGGTCAAAGACAGAGACAGAGACAGAGAGAGGCAGAGAGAGAGACAGAGAACAAGCGAGAGAGAGATGGGGAGTGACAGACAACAGACAGGGAGAGAGAGAGAAATAGACAGGGGGGAGACAGAGATAGAGACAGAGCAAGAGAGAGATAAAGAGACAGGGAGAGAGAGACACAGACAGAGAGAGAGAAAGAAAGAGAGAGAGACGCACACAGAATGAGGGAGAATGAATGAAGTAACCGTCATGTGACAGAACTCTGTGGTGTTTAGAAAAGCGTTAAACACGAGGGAGGAGATGATTTAGCTCTTCTGTCCCACCACTGCAATTCATTCATGAAAAACAATAAGCTGCGAATTAGAATCTCACACTGCCTGCTTTTCACCCTCATCCCTATTCTGTATCTGTAATCAATGTGCATCTACACCAACATTAGCACAGAAAACCTGCTCAACCAACAATCGCTCTGAATGAAGCGCACGTGAACACGGTTCAGTATTTTAATCTCAATTTGGAGACGTGGCTCTCGGATGAACCATCCGTACCCGACTGAGTTCTGATGGAACCTTCCTGTACAGAGGAGGACAGCACACCCCACCACCTGGACCCTGAACAGGTTACAAGTTAGTGAGAAGATGTAAGTCCAGGCTGGAGTACAAACTCCTGTTTTAAGGGACTGCTGTTCCCAGCAGCTGGTTCTTATCACAAAGCTACAGGAGCTGTTCAAATCTTAAGGAGCTTTAGATCACATTTCACCACTGATATGACGTCAGGCCTGAAATTTGGGTGATTCTATTTATAAAATGCCCTTGAGTTTTTTCACTGCTTCAGGATAAAAAGTAGATAAGAACCGCTTTGGTAAAACACTCTCCAATGTCTCGTCTTCATCTCAGCTTTATCGTCTTAGCTTTATCGGCAACACTTAAAGCAGTAGAGGGTAAAGGGACTGGCCTAACGGCCCAACAGTGGAGCTTGGTGTCACTTTACACCCACACAGGCCACCTCATCACTAAGTGTAGTGGACATAGCTTCAAATTTACATCAAAATAGACCGGACTTTTAGCTCAAGACGTTTTCAATGCCATTATCAGCAGAGAATAATTAGCCGTGACATCATACAATACAGATACAGGAGATAAAGATCAGGCTGCAAAATTCTGCAGTAATCAATAAACCTTACAGCAATTAGCAGAGGGACTGAAGTGAAGAATAAGAGACTAAATGATAACTGCTGTGTTTATTATAGGACTTTTCTTTCCACCCATCCAGCCTTGGAGGCTTTTCTATAGAGGCCAGGTGAGAAAGCGTGTGGACCCAACCCTCATCTCCCCTTTAAAGAAACAAAGGAAAAATAAATAACCAGCAGGACCAAACCCTAGGGGAGAGGAAAAAAGGCAAAAGCACCACACCCATGAAAGCAGGTGAAGTAAAATAAAGTAAGTAGCTGGAGCAAAAGGGTTAAAGAGCACTTTGTGTTCTGATGAAGGCAGTCCTCTCGTTGTGGAGGTCAAACTCATCGTTTTCAGAGTCCGAATTGCCCCCTTCTTCGCGCCACATGCTAGGGATGCCCTTGTAGGAAACGATACCGCTGCGGCTCAAGCCCAGTCCGAGGCTTCCGCGCACGACCGAGCCGATGCCCGAGTCGGCGCCGTACACTTTGACGAGGCTGCGCGAGCGGAACTGGAGCATGCCGAACACAGTCACGAACGTGGCGACAATAAAGGCGCAGCACAGCACCGCCACGACAGTAGGCAGGCTGGATGAGAAGTGCTGGCTGAGGCCGCCGGCCGAGGCGCTGTTGCGCGGCGAAAAAAGGCCAGCGTCGGGCGACTCGCGCTGCATTTGGTTCTGGTGCAGGCAGGTGCTGCTCAGGGGGTCCAAATGGCTGTGAGGCGGGCACGACAGGCAGTCTTTAGAGCCAGTGCCGCTGCAGGTCAGGCACTGTTCGTGGCACGGCATGCACGACGGGTGCAGGACGAGCGCCTCCTCGTTATCAGACAGAGTTTTGAGATTGGAGACTGGCGTGAAGCCTGCAGGACACTCGTACACGCAGCTCTGCTGGAACAGGTAGAAGCCGGGGTTGCACTCTGCGCACACAAAGGATGAGAAAACGGGTGAAAATCTAAAGAAGCTACAGTCGTGCTACAAGAATGCTGACGAGGACAAAACCCAGAGTTAAAGAACTTAATTTAGATAAAAGACAATGAAATGAAACAATATTTGCTTTGTATCAGACATGATGCTTAGATGGTGCTGGGAGAAAGGTCTATAATTATAATGATGGACTAATTGTACGTTGTACAGTTTTGGACTGAATGAGATTTACTAATGATTGGGTCTCGTAATGAGCTCAAAACAAGCTCTGTCTGTACAGAAAATCAAAATCAGTCTCCTTCAACACTCCCTTAAGTAGGTCTTTAATGACAGACAGCTTTTAAACAAAGATGGTGATTTTACCAACATGGAGGAACTAAGGAAGTAATTACACTGTTCCCTCACTTATCGTGGGGGTTCCGTTCCAGACCCACCTGCAATAAGTGAATTTCCGTGAAGTAGCGACGCTATGCTTATTGTAGTAGTTATACAGTA